>JAPDVR010000016.1:2230027-2299040 GCA_026230005.1 Gila orcuttii | reverse complement strand
ATCTCTATTCTCTTAATGAGTAATGCGTGTGTTTATCTCTATTCTCTTAATGAGTAATGCGTGTGTTTTATCTCTATTCTCTTAATGAGTAATGCGTGTGTTTTATCTCTATTCTCTTAATGAGTGATGGGTGTGTTTTATCTCTATTCTCTTAATGAGTAATGCGTGTGTTTTATCTCTATTCTCTTAATGAGTAATGCGTGTGTTTTATCTCTATTCTCTTAATGAGTAATGCGTGTGTTTTATCTCTATTCTCTTAATGAGTGATGGGTGTGTTTTTGTCTCTATTCTCTTAATGAGTAATGCGTGTGTTTTATCTCTATTCTCTTAATGAGTAATGCGTGTGTTTTATCTCTATTCTCTTAATGAGTAATGCGTGTGTTTTATCTCTATTCTCTTAATGAGTAATGCGTGTGTTTTATCTCTATTCTCTTAATGAGTAATGCGTGTGTTTTATCTCTATTCTCTTAATGAGTAATGCGTGTGTTTTATCTCTATTCTCTTAATGAGTAATGCGTGTGTTTTATCTCTATTCTCTTAATGAGTAATGCGTGTGTTTTATCTCTATTCTCTTAATGAGTAATGCGTGTGTTTTATCTCTATTCTCTTAATGAGTAATGCGTGTGTTTTATCTCTATTCTCTTAATGAGTAATGCGTGTGTTTTATCTCTATTCTCTTAATGAGTGATGGGTGTGTTTTGTCTCTATTCTCTTAATGAGTAATGCGTGTGTTTTATCTCTATTCTCTTAATGAGTAATGCGTGTGTTTTATCTCTATTCTCTTAATGAGTAATGGGTGTGTTTTGTCTCTATTCTCTTAATGAGTAATGCGTGTGTTTTATCTCTATTCTCTTAATGAGTAATGCGTGTGTTTTATCTCTATTCTCTTAATGAGTAATGCGTGTGTTTTATCTCTATTCTCTTAATGAGTAATGCGTGTGTTTTATCTCTATTCTCTTAATGAGTAATGCGTGTGTTTTATCTCTATTCTCTTAATGAGTAATGCGTGTGTTTTATCTCTATTCTCTTAATGAGTGATGGTGTGTTTTGTCTCTATTCTCTTAATGAGTAATGCGTGTGTTTTATCTCTATTCTCTTAATGAGTAATGCGTGTGTTTTTGTCTCTATTCTCTTAATGAGTAATGCGTGTGTTTTATCTCTATTCTCTTAATGAGTAATGCGTGTGTTTTATCTCTATTCTCTTAATGAGTAATGCGTGTGTTTTATCTCTATTCTCTTAATGAGTAATGCGTGTGTTTTGTCTCTATTCTCTTAATGAGTAATGCGTGTGTTTTGTCTCTATTCTCTTAATGAGTAATGCGTGTGTTTTATCTCTATTCTCTTAATGAGTAATGCGTGTGTTTTATCTCTATTCTCTTAATGAGTAATGCGTGTGTTTTATCTCTATTCTCTTAATGAGTAATGCGTGTGTTTTATCTCTATTCTCTTAATGAGTAATGCGTGTGTTTTGTCTCTATTCTCTTAATGAGTAATGCGTGTGTTTTGTCTCTATTCTCTTAATGAGTAATGCGTGTGTTTTATCTCTATTCTCTTAATGAGTAATGCGTGTGTTTTGTCTCTATTCTCTTAATGAGTAATGCGTGTGTTTTATCTCTATTCTCTTAATGAGTAATGCGTGTGTTTTATCTCTATTCTCTTAATGAGTAATGCGTGTGTTTTGTCTCTATTCTCTTAATGAGTAATGCGTGTGTTTTATCTCTATTCTCTTAATGAGTAATGCGTGTGTTTTATCTCTATTCTCTTAATGAGTAATGCGTGTGTTTTATCTCTATTCTCTTAATGAGTAATGCGTGTGTTTTATCTCTATTCTCTTAATGAGTAATGCGTGTGTTTTATCTCTATTCTCTTAATGAGTAATGCGTGTGTTTTATCTCTATTCTCTTAATGAGTAATGCGTGTGTTTTATCTCTATTCTCTTAATGAGTAATGCGTGTGTTTTGTCTCTATTCTCTTAATGAGTAATGCGTGTGTTTTATCTCTATTCTCTTAATGAGTAATGCGTGTGTTTTGTCTCTATTCTCTTAATGAGTAATGCGTGTGTTTTGTCTCTATTCTCTTAATGAGTGATGGGTGTGTTTTATCTCTATTCTCTTAATGAGTGATGCGTGTGTTTTGTCTCTATTCTCTTAATGAGTAATGCGTGTGTTTTGTCTCTATTCTCTTAATGAGTAATGCGTGTGTTTTATCTCTATTCTCTTAATGAGTAATGCGTGTGTTTTGTCTCTATTCTCTTAATGAGTAATGCGTGTGTTTTTGTCTCTATTCTCTTAATGAGTAATGCGTGTGTTTTATCTCTATTCTCTAATGAGTAATGCGTGTGTTTTGTCTCTATTCTCTTAATGAGTAATGCGTGTGTTTTATCTCTATTCTCTTAATGAGTGATGGTGTGTTTTATCTCTATTCTCTTAATGAGTAATGCGTGTGTTTTATCTCTATTCTCTAATGAGTAATGCGTGTGTTTTATCTCTATTCTCTTAATGAGTAATGCGTGTGTTTTGTCTCTATTCTCTTAATGAGTAATGCGTGTGTTTTATCTCTATTCTCTTAATGAGTAATGCGTGTGTTTTGTCTCTATTCTCTTAATGAGTAATGCGTGTGTTTTATCTCTATTCTCTTAATGAGTAATGCGTGTGTTTTATCTCTATTCTCTTAATGAGTAATGCGTGTGTTTTGTCTCTATTCTCTTAATGAGTAATGCGTGTGTTTTGTCTCTATTCTCTTAATGAGTAATGCGTGTGTTTTATCTCTATTCTCTTAATGAGTAATGCGTGTGTTTTATCTCTATTCTCTTAATGAGTGATGGGTGTGTTTTATCTCTATTCTCTTAATGAGTAATGCGTGTGTTTTGTCTCTATTCTCTTAATGAGTAATGCGTGTGTTTTGTCTCTATTCTCTTAATGAGTAATGCGTGTGTTTTATCTCTATTCTCTTAATGAGTAATGCGTGTGTTTTATCTCTATTCTCTTAATGAGTAATGCGTGTGTTTTATCTCTATTCTCTTAATGAGTTATGGTGTGTTTTGTCTCTATTCGCTTAATGAGTAATGCGTGTGTTTTATCTCTATTCTCTTAATGAGTGATGGGTGTGTTTTGTCTCTATTCTCTTAATGAGTAATGCGTGTGTTTTATCTCTATTCTCTTAATGAGTAATGCGTGTGTTTTATCTCTATTCTCTTAATGAGTAATGCGTGTGTTTTATCTCTATTCTCTTAATGAGTAATGCGTGTGTTTTGTCTCTATTCTCTTAATGAGTAATGCGTGTGTTTTATCTCTATTCTCTTAATGAGTAATGCGTGTGTTTTATCTCTATTCTCTTAATGAGTGATGGGTGTGTTTTATCTCTATTCTCTTAATGAGTAATGCGTGTGTTTTGTCTCTATTCTCTTAATGAGTAATGCGTGTGTTTTGTCTCTATTCTCTTAATGAGTAATGCGTGTGTTTTATCTCTATTCTCTTAATGAGTAATGCGTGTGTTTTATCTCTATTCTCTTAATGAGTAATGCGTGTGTTTTATCTCTATTCTCTTAATGAGTGATGGGTGTGTTTTGTCTCTATTCTCTTAATGAGTAATGCGTGTGTTTTATCTCTATTCTCTTAATGAGTGATGGGTGTGTTTTGTCTCTATTCTCTTAATGAGTAATGCGTGTGTTTTATCTCTATTCTCTTAATGAGTAATGCGTGTGTTTTATCTCTATTCTCTTAATGAGTAATGCGTGTGTTTTGTCTCTATTCTCTTAATGAGTGATGGGTGTGTTTTATCTCTATTCTCTTAATGAGTAATGCGTGTGTTTTGTCTCTATTCTCTTAATGAGTAATGCGTGTGTTTTGTCTCTATTCTCTTAATGAGTAATGCGTGTGTTTTATCTCTATTCTCTTAATGAGTAATGCGTGTGTTTTATCTCTATTCTCTTAATGAGTAATGCGTGTGTTTTAATCTCTATTCTCTTAATGAGTAATGCGTGTGTTTTATCTCTATTCTCTTAATGAGTGATGGTGTGTTTTGTCTCTATTCTCTTAATGAGTAATGCGTGTGTTTTATCTCTATTCTCTTAATGAGTAATGCGTGTGTTTTATCTCTATTCTCTTAATGAGTGATGGGTGTGTTTTATCTCTATTCTCTTAATGAGTAATGCGTGTGTTTTGTCTCTATTCTCTTAATGAGTAATGCGTGTGTTTTGTCTCTATTCTCTTAATGAGTAATGCGTGTGTTTTATCTCTATTCTCTTAATGAGTAATGCGTGTGTTTTATCTCTATTCTCTTAATGAGTAATGCGTGTGTTTTATCTCTATTCTCTTAATGAGTAATGCGTGTGTTTTATCTCTATTCTCTTAATGAGTAATGCGTGTGTTTTATCTCTATTCTCTTAATGAGTGATGGCGTGTGTTTTGTCTCTATTCTCTTAATGAGTAATGCGTGTGTTTTATCTCTATTCTCTTAATGAGTAATGCGTGTGTTTTATCTCTATTCTCTTAATGAGTAATGCGTGTGTTTTGTCTCTATTCTCTTAATGAGTAATGCGTGTGTTTTGTCTCTATTCTCTTAATGAGTAATGCGTGTGTTTTATCTCTATTCTCTTAATGAGTAATGCGTGTGTTTTGTCTCTATTCTCTTAATGAGTAATGCGTGTGTTTTGTCTCTATTCTCTTAATGAGTAATGCGTGTGTTTTATCTCTATTCTCTTAATGAGTGATGGGTGTGTTTTGTCTCTATTCTCTTAATGAGTAATGCGTGTGTTTTGTCTCTATTCTCTTAATGAGTAATGCGTGTGTTTTATCTCTATTCTCTTAATGAGTAATGCGTGTGTTTTGTCTCTATTCTCTTAATGAGTAATGCGTGTGTTTTGTCTCTATTCTCTTAATGAGTAATGCGTGTGTTTTATCTCTATTCTCTTAATGAGTAATGCGTGTGTTTTGTCTCTATTCTCTTAATGAGTAATGCGTGTGTTTTATCTCTATTCTCTTAATGAGTGATGGGTGTGTTTTATCTCTATTCTCTTAATGAGTAATGCGTGTGTTTTATCTCTATTCTCTAATGAGTAATGCGTGTGTTTTATCTCTATTCTCTTAATGAGTGATGGTGTGTTTTGTCTCTATTCTCTTAATGAGTAATGCGTGTGTTTTATCTCTATTCTCTTAATGAGTGATGGGTGTGTTTTGTCTCTATTCTCTTAATGAGTAATGCGTGTGTTTTATCTCTATTCTCTTAATGAGTAATGCGTGTGTTTTATCTCTATTCTCTTAATGAGTAATGCGTGTGTTTTATCTCTATTCTCTTAATGAGTAATGCGTGTGTTTTGTCTCTATTCTCTTAATGAGTAATGCGTGTGTTTTATCTCTATTCTCTTAATGAGTAATGCGTGTGTTTTATCTCTATTCTCTTAATGAGTGATGCGTGTGTTTTATCTCTATTCTCTTAATGAGTAATGCGTGTGTTTTGTCTCTATTCTCTTAATGAGTAATGCGTGTGTTTTGTCTCTATTCTCTTAATGAGTAATGCGTGTGTTTTATCTCTATTCTCTTAATGAGTAATGCGTGTGTTTTATCTCTATTCTCTTAATGAGTAATGCGTGTGTTTTATCTCTATTCTCTTAATGAGTTATGGTGTGTTTTGTCTCTATTCTCTTAATGAGTAATGCGTGTGTTTTATCTCTATTCTCTTAATGAGTGATGGGTGTGTTTTGTCTCTATTCTCTTAATGAGTAATGCGTGTGTTTTATCTCTATTCTCTTAATGAGTAATGCGTGTGTTTTATCTCTATTCTCTTAATGAGTAATGCGTGTGTTTTATCTCTATTCTCTTAATGAGTAATGCGTGTGTTTTGTCTCTATTCTCTTAATGAGTAATGCGTGTGTTTTATCTCTATTCTCTTAATGAGTAATGCGTGTGTTTTATCTCTATTCTCTTAATGAGTGATGGGTGTGTTTTTATCTATTCTCTAATGAGTAATGCGTGTGTTTTGTCTCTATTCTCTTAATGAGTAATGCGTGTGTTTTGTCTCTATTCTCTTAATGAGTAATGCGTGTGTTTTATCTCTATTCTCTTAATGAGTAATGCGTGTGTTTTATCTCTATTCTCTTAATGAGTAATGCGTGTGTTTTATCTCTATTCTCTTAATGAGTGATGGGTGTGTTTTGTCTCTATTCTCTTAATGAGTAATGCGTGTGTTTTATCTCTATTCTCTTAATGAGTGATGGGTGTGTTTTGTCTCTATTCTCTTAATGAGTAATGCGTGTGTTTTATCTCTATTCTCTTAATGAGTAATGCGTGTGTTTTATCTCTATTCTCTTAATGAGTAATGCGTGTGTTTTGTCTCTATTCTCTTAATGAGTGATGGGTGTGTTTTATCTCTATTCTCTTAATGAGTAATGCGTGTGTTTTATCTCTATTCTCTTAATGAGTATGCGTGTGTTTTGTCTCTATTCTCTTAATGAGTAATGCGTGTGTTTTATCTCTATTCTCTTAATGAGTAATGCGTGTGTTTTATCTCTATTCTCTTAATGAGTAATGCGTGTGTTTTATCTCTATTCTCTTAATGAGTAATGCGTGTGTTTTATCTCTATTCTCTTAATGAGTGATGGTGTGTTTTGTCTCTATTCTCTTAATGAGTAATGCGTGTGTTTTATCTCTATTCTCTTAATGAGTAATGCGTGTGTTTTATCTCTATTCTCTTAATGAGTAATGCGTGTGTTTTGTCTCTATTCTCTTAATGAGTAATGCGTGTGTTTTGTCTCTATTCTCTTAATGAGTAATGCGTGTGTTTTATCTCTATTCTCTTAATGAGTAATGCGTGTGTTTTATCTCTATTCTCTTAATGAGTAATGCGTGTGTTTTATCTCTATTCTCTTAATGAGTATGGTGTGTTTTGTCTCTATTCTCTTAATGAGTAATGCGTGTGTTTTATCTCTATTCTCTTAATGAGTGATGGGTGTGTTTTGTCTCTATTCTCTTAATGAGTAATGCGTGTGTTTTGATCTCTATTCTCTTAATGAGTAATGCGTGTGTTTTATCTCTATTCTCTTAATGAGTAATGGTGTGTTTTATCTCTATTCTCTTAATGAGTAATGCGTGTGTTTTGTCTCTATTCTCTTAATGAGTAATGCGTGTGTTTTATCTCTATTCTCTTAATGAGTAATGCGTGTGTTTTGTCTCTATTCTCTTAATGAGTAATGCGTGTGTTTTATCTCTATTCTCTTAATGAGTAATGCGTGTGTTTTATCTCTATTCTCTTAATGAGTAATGCGTGTGTTTTATCTCTATTCTCTTAATGAGTAATGCGTGTGTTTTATCTCTATTCTCTTAATGAGTAATGCGTGTGTTTTATCTCTATTCTCTTAATGAGTAATGCGTGTGTTTTTTCTCTATTCTCTTAATGAGTAATGCGTGTGTTTTATCTCTATTCTCTTAATGAGTAATGCGTGTGTTTTGTCTCTATTCTCTTAATGAGTAATGCGTGTGTTTTATCTCTATTCTCTTAATGAGTAATGCGTGTGTTTTATCTCTATTCTCTTAATGAGTAATGCGTGTGTTTTATCTCTATTCTCTTAATGAGTGATGGGTGTGTTTTGTCTCTATTCTCTTAATGAGTAATGCGTGTGTTTTATCTCTATTCTCTTAATGAGTGATGGGTGTGTTTTGTCTCTATTCTCTTAATGAGTAATGCGTGTGTTTTATCTCTATTCTCTTAATGAGTAATGCGTGTGTTTTATCTCTATTCTCTTAATGAGTAATGCGTGTGTTTTATCTCTATTCTCTTAATGAGTAATGCGTGTGTTTTGTCTCTATTCTCTTAATGAGTAATGCGTGTGTTTTATCTCTATTCTCTTAATGAGTAATGCGTGTGTTTTATCTCTATTCTCTTAATGAGTAATGCGTGTGTTTTATCTCTATTCTCTTAATGAGTAATGCGTGTGTTTTGTCTCTATTCTCTTAATGAGTAATGCGTGTGTTTTGTCTCTATTCTCTTAATGAGTAATGCGTGTGTTTTATCTCTATTCTCTTAATGAGTAATGCGTGTGTTTTATCTCTATTCTCTTAATGAGTAATGCGTGTGTTTTATCTCTATTCTCTTAATGAGTGATGGGTGTGTTTTGTCTCTATTCTCTTAATGAGTAATGCGTGTGTTTTATCTCTATTCTCTTAATGAGTGATGGGTGTGTTTTGTCTCTATTCTCTTAATGAGTAATGCGTGTGTTTTATCTCTATTCTCTTAATGAGTAATGCGTGTGTTTTATCTCTATTCTCTTAATGAGTAATGCGTGTGTTTTATCTCTATTCTCTTAATGAGTAATGCGTGTGTTTTGTCTCTATTCTCTTAATGAGTAATGCGTGTGTTTTATCTCTATTCTCTTAATGAGTAATGCGTGTGTTTTATCTCTATTCTCTTAATGAGTAATGCGTGTGTTTTATCTCTATTCTCTTAATGAGTAATGCGTGTGTTTTATCTCTATTCTCTTAATGAGTAATGCGTGTGTTTTATCTCTATTCTCTTAATGAGTGATGGGTGTGTTTTATCTCTATTCTCTTAATGAGTAATGCGTGTGTTTTGTCTCTATTCTCTTAATGAGTAATGCGTGTGTTTTATCTCTATTCTCTTAATGAGTAATGCGTGTGTTTTATCTCTATTCTCTTAATGAGTAATGCGTGTGTTTTATCTCTATTCTCTTAATGAGTAATGCGTGTGTTTTGTCTCTATTCTCTTAATGAGTAATGCGTGTGTTTTATCTCTATTCTCTTAATGAGTAATGCGTGTGTTTTATCTCTATTCTCTTAATGAGTAATGCGTGTGTTTTATCTCTATTCTCTTAATGAGTAATGCGTGTGTTTTATCTCTATTCTCTTAATGAGTAATGCGTGTGTTTTATCTCTATTCTCTTAATGAGTAATGCGTGTGTTTTATCTCTATTCTCTTAATGAGTAATGCGTGTGTTTTATCTCTATTCTCTTAATGAGTAATGCGTGTGTTTTATCTCTATTCTCTTAATGAGTAATGGTGTGTTTTATCTCTATTCTCTTAATGAGTAATGCGTGTGTTTTGTCTCTATTCTCTTAATGAGTAATGCGTGTGTTTTATCTCTATTCTCTTAATGAGTAATGCGTGTGTTTTATCTCTATTCTCTTAATGAGTGATGGTGTGTTTTATCTCTATTCTCTTAATGAGTAATGCGTGTGTTTTGTCTCTATTCTCTTAATGAGTAATGCGTGTGTTTTATCTCTATTCTCTTAATGAGTAATGCGTGTGTTTTATCTCTATTCTCTTAATGAGTAATGCGTGTGTTTTGTCTCTATTCTCTTAATGAGTAATGCGTGTGTTTTATCTCTATTCTCTTAATGAGTAATGCGTGTGTTTTATCTCTATTCTCTTAATGAGTAATGCGTGTGTTTTATCTCTATTCTCTTAATGAGTAATGCGTGTGTTTTATCTCTATTCTCTTAATGAGTAATGCGTGTGTTTTGTCTCTATTCTCTTAATGAGTAATGCGTGTGTTTTGTCTCTATTCTCTTAATGAGTAATGCGTGTGTTTTATCTCTATTCTCTTAATGAGTAATGCGTGTGTTTTATCTCTATTCTCTTAATGAGTAATGCGTGTGTTTTATCTCTATTCTCTTAATGAGTGATGGGTGTGTTTTATCTCTATTCTCTTAATGAGTGATGGGTGTGTTTTGTCTCTATTCTCTTAATGAGTAATGCGTGTGTTTTATCTCTATTCTCTTAATGAGTAATGCGTGTGTTTTATCTCTATTCTCTTAATGAGTGATGGTGTGTTTTATCTCTATTCTCTTAATGAGTAATGCGTGTGTTTTGTCTCTATTCTCTTAATGAGTAATGCGTGTGTTTTATCTCTATTCTCTTAATGAGTAATGCGTGTGTTTTATCTCTATTCTCTTAATGAGTAATGCGTGTGTTTTGTCTCTATTCTCTTAATGAGTAATGCGTGTGTTTTATCTCTATTCTCTTAATGAGTAATGCGTGTGTTTTATCTCTATTCTCTTAATGAGTAATGCGTGTGTTTTATCTCTATTCTCTTAATGAGTAATGCGTGTGTTTTATCTCTATTCTCTTAATGAGTGATGGTGTGTTTTATCTCTATTCTCTTAATGAGTAATGCGTGTGTTTTGTCTCTATTCTCTTAATGAGTAATGCGTGTGTTTTATCTCTATTCTCTTAATGAGTAATGCGTGTGTTTTATCTCTATTCTCTTAATGAGTAATGCGTGTGTTTTATCTCTATTCTCTTAATGAGTGATGGGTGTGTTTTGTCTCTATTCTCTTATGAGTATGCGTGTGTTTTATCTCTATTCTCTAATGAGTAATGCGTGTGTTTTATCTCTATTCTCTTAATGAGTGATGAGTGTGTTTTATCTCTATTCTCTTAATGAGTAATGCGTGTGTTTTGTCTCTATTCTCTTAATGAGTAATGCGTGTGTTTTGTCTCTATTCTCTTAATGAGTAATGCGTGTGTTTTATCTCTATTCTCTTAATGAGTAATGCGTGTGTTTTATCTCTATTCTCTTAATGAGTAATGCGTGTGTTTTATCTCTATTCTCTTAATGAGTAATGCGTGTGTTTTATCTCTATTCTCTTAATGAGTGATGGGTGTGTTTTGTCTCTATTCTCTTAATGAGTAATGCGTGTGTTTTATCTCTATTCTCTTAATGAGTAATGCGTGTGTTTTATCTCTATTCTCTTAATGAGTGATGGTGTGTTTTATCTCTATTCTCTTAATGAGTAATGCGTGTGTTTTGTCTCTATTCTCTTAATGAGTAATGCGTGTGTTTTGTCTCTATTCTCTTAATGAGTAATGCGTGTGTTTTATCTCTATTCTCTTAATGAGTAATGCGTGTGTTTTATCTCTATTCTCTTAATGAGTAATGCGTGTGTTTTATCTCTATTCTCTTAATGAGTGATGGGTGTGTTTTGTCTCTATTCTCTTAATGAGTAATGCGTGTGTTTTATCTCTATTCTCTTAATGAGTGATGGGTGTGTTTTGTCTCTATTCTCTTAATGAGTAATGCGTGTGTTTTATCTCTATTCTCTTAATGAGTAATGCGTGTGTTTTATCTCTATTCTCTTAATGAGTGATGGGTGTGTTTTATCTCTATTCTCTTAATGAGTAATGCGTGTGTTTTGTCTCTATTCTCTTAATGAGTAATGCGTGTGTTTTGTCTCTATTCTCTTAATGAGTAATGCGTGTGTTTTATCTCTATTCTCTTAATGAGTAATGCGTGTGTTTTATCTCTATTCTCTTAATGAGTAATGCGTGTGTTTTATCTCTATTCTCTTAATGAGTAATGCGTGTGTTTTATCTCTATTCTCTTAATGAGTGATGGTGTGTTTGTCTCTATTCTCTTAATGAGTAATGCGTGTGTTTTATCTCTATTCTCTTAATGAGTAATGCGTGTGTTTTATCTCTATTCTCTTAATGAGTATGGGAGTAATGCGTGTGTTTTGTCTCTATTCTCTTAATGAGTAATGCGTGTGTTTTGTCTCTATTCTCTTAATGAGTAATGCGTGTGTTTATCTCTATTCTCTTAATGAGTAATGCGTGTGTTTTGTCTCTATTCTCTTAATGAGTAATGCGTGTGTTTTATCTCTATTCTCTTAATGAGTGATGGGTGTGTTTTGTCTCTATTCTCTTAATGAGTAATGCGTGTGTTTTATCTCTATTCTCTTAATGAGTAATGCGTGTGTTTTATCTCTATTCTCTTAATGAGTAATGCGTGTGTTTTATCTCTATTCTCTTAATGAGTAATGCGTGTGTTTTATCTCTATTCTCTTAATGAGTAATGCGTGTGTTTTATCTCTATTCTCTTAATGAGTAATGCGTGTGTTTTATCTCTATTCTCTTAATGAGTAATGCGTGTGTTTTATCTCTATTCTCTTAATGAGTAATGCGTGTGTTTTATCTCTATTCTCTTAATGAGTATGCGTGTGTTTTATCTCTATTCTCTTAATGAGTAATGCGTGTGTTTTATCTCTATTCTCTTAATGAGTAATGCGTGTGTTTTATCTCTATTCTCTTAATGAGTAATGCGTGTGTTTTATCTCTATTCTCTTAATGAGTGATGGGTGTGTTTTGTCTCTATTCTCTTAATGAGTAATGCGTGTGTTTTATCTCTATTCTCTTAATGAGTAATGCGTGTGTTTTGTCTCTATTCTCTTAATGAGTAATGCGTGTGTTTTATCTCTATTCTCTTAATGAGTGATGGGTGTGTTTTGTCTCTATTCTCTTAATGAGTAATGCGTGTGTTTTATCTCTATTCTCTTAATGAGTGATGCGTGTGTTTTGTCTCTATTCTCTTAATGAGTAATGCGTGTGTTTTGTCTCTATTCTCTTAATGAGTAATGCGTGTGTTTTATCTCTATTCTCTTAATGAGTAATGCGTGTGTTTTGTCTCTATTCTCTTAATGAGTAATGCGTGTGTTTTATCTCTATTCTCTTAATGAGTAATGCGTGTGTTTTATCTCTATTCTCTTAATGAGTAATGCGTGTGTTTTATCTCTATTCTCTTAATGAGTGATGGTGTGTTTTGTCTCTATTCTCTTAATGAGTAATGCGTGTGTTTATCTCTATTCTCTTAATGAGTGATGGTGTGTTTTGTCTCTATTCTCTTAATGAGTAATGCGTGTGTTTTATCTCTATTCTCTTAATGAGTAATGCGTGTGTTTTATCTCTATTCTCTTAATGAGTGATGGGTGTGTTTTATCTCTATTCTCTTAATGAGTAATGCGTGTGTTTTGTCTCTATTCTCTTAATGAGTAATGCGTGTGTTTTGTCTCTATTCTCTTAATGAGTAATGCGTGTGTTTTATCTCTATTCTCTTAATGAGTAATGCGTGTGTTTTATCTCTATTCTCTTAATGAGTAATGCGTGTGTTTTATCTCTATTCTCTTAATGAGTAATGCGTGTGTTTTATCTCTATTCTCTTAATGAGTGATGGGTGTGTTTTGTCTCTATTCTCTTAATGAGTAATGCGTGTGTTTTATCTCTATTCTCTTAATGAGTAATGCGTGTGTTTTATCTCTATTCTCTAATGAGTGATGGGTGTGTTTTATCTCTATTCTCTTAATGAGTAATGCGTGTGTTTTGTCTCTATTCTCTTAATGAGTAATGCGTGTGTTTTGTCTCTATTCTCTTAATGAGTAATGCGTGTGTTTTATCTCTATTCTCTTAATGAGTAATGCGTGTGTTTTATCTCTATTCTCTTAATGAGTAATGCGTGTGTTTTATCTCTATTCTCTTAATGAGTGATGGGTGTGTTTTGTCTCTATTCTCTTAATGAGTAATGCGTGTGTTTTATCTCTATTCTCTTAATGAGTGATGGGTGTGTTTTGTCTCTATTCTCTTAATGAGTAATGCGTGTGTTTTATCTCTATTCTCTTAATGAGTAATGCGTGTGTTTTATCTCTATTCTCTTAATGAGTGATGGGTGTGTTTTATCTCTATTCTCTTAATGAGTAATGCGTGTGTTTTGTCTCTATTCTCTTAATGAGTAATGCGTGTGTTTTATCTCTATTCTCTTAATGAGTAATGCGTGTGTTTTGTCTCTATTCTCTTAATGAGTAATGCGTGTGTTTTGTCTCTATTCTCTTAATGAGTAATGCGTGTGTTTTATCTCTATTCTCTTAATGAGTAATGCGTGTGTTTTGTCTCTATTCTCTTAATGAGTAATGCGTGTGTTTTATCTCTATTCTCTTAATGAGTGATGGGTGTGTTTTATCTCTATTCTCTTAATGAGTAATGCGTGTGTTTTATCTCTATTCTCTCAATGAGTAATGCGTGTGTTTTATCTCTATTCTCTTAATGAGTAATGCGTGTGTTTTGTCTCTATTCTCTTAATGAGTGATGGGTGTGTTTTATCTCTATTCTCTTAATGAGTAATGCGTGTGTTTTGTCTCTATTCTCTTAATGAGTAATGCGTGTGTTTTATCTCTATTCTCTTAATGAGTAATGCGTGTGTTTTATCTCTATTCTCTTAATGAGTAATGCGTGTGTTTTATCTCTATTCTCTTAATGAGTGATGGGTGTGTTTTGTCTCTATTCTCTTAATGAGTAATGCGTGTGTTTTATCTCTATTCTCTTAATGAGTGATGGGTGTGTTTTGTCTCTATTCTCTTAATGAGTAATGCGTGTGTTTTATCTCTATTCTCTTAATGAGTAATGCGTGTGTTTTATCTCTATTCTCTTAATGAGTAATGCGTGTGTTTTATCTCTATTCTCTTAATGAGTAATGCGTGTGTTTTATCTCTATTCTCTTAATGAGTAATGCGTGTGTTTTGTCTCTATTCTCTTAATGAGTAATGCGTGTGTTTTATCTCTATTCTCTTAATGAGTAATGCGTGTGTTTTATCTCTATTCTCTTAATGAGTGATGGGTGTGTTTTATCTCTATTCTCTAATGAGTAATGCGTGTGTTTTGTCTCTATTCTCTTAATGAGTAATGCGTGTGTTTTGTCTCTATTCTCTTAATGAGTAATGCGTGTGTTTTATCTCTATTCTCTTAATGAGTAATGCGTGTGTTTTATCTCTATTCTCTTAATGAGTAATGCGTGTGTTTTATCTCTATTCTCTTAATGAGTGATGGGTGTGTTTTGTCTCTATTCTCTTAATGAGTAATGCGTGTGTTTTATCTCTATTCTCTTAATGAGTAATGCGTGTGTTTTATCTCTATTCTCTTAATGAGTAATGCGTGTGTTTTATCTCTATTCTCTTAATGAGTGATGGGTGTGTTTTATCTCTATTCTCTTAATGAGTGATGGGTGTGTTTTGTCTCTATTCTCTTAATGAGTGATGGGTGTGTTTTATCTCTATTCTCTTAATGAGTAATGCGTGTGTTTTATCTCTATTCTCTTAATGAGTAATGCGTGTGTTTTATCTCTATTCTCTTAATGAGTAATGCGTGTGTTTGTCTCTATTCTCTTAATGAGTAATGCGTGTGTTTTGTCTCTATTCTCTTAATGAGTAATGCGTGTGTTTTATCTCTATTCTCTTAATGAGTAATGCGTGTGTTTTATCTCTATTCTCTTAATGAGTAATGCGTGTGTTTTATCTCTATTCTCTTAATGAGTAATGCGTGTGTTTTATCTCTATTCTCTTAATGAGTGATGGGTGTGTTTTGTCTCTATTCTCTTAATGAGTAATGCGTGTGTTTTATCTCTATTCTCTTAATGAGTAATACGTGTGTTTTATCTCTATTCTCTTAATGAGTGATGGGTGTGTTTTATCTCTATTCTCTTAATGAGTAATGCGTGTGTTTTGTCTCTATTCTCTTAATGAGTAATGCGTGTGTTTTGTCTCTATTCTCTTAATGAGTAATGCGTGTGTTTTGTCTCTATTCTCTTAATGAGTAATGCGTGTGTTTTATCTCTATTCTCTTAATGAGTAATGCGTGTGTTTTATCTCTATTCTCTTAATGAGTGATGGGTGTGTTTTGTCTCTATTCTCTTAATGAGTAATGCGTGTGTTTTATCTCTATTCTCTTAATGAGTGATGCGTGTGTTTTGTCTCTATTCTCTTAATGAGTAATGCGTGTGTTTTATCTCTATTCTCTTAATGAGTAATGCGTGTGTTTTATCTCTATTCTCTTAATGAGTGATGGGTGTGTTTTATCTCTATTCTCTTAATGAGTAATGCGTGTGTTTTGTCTCTATTCTCTTAATGAGTAATGCGTGTGTTTTGTCTCTATTCTCTTAATGAGTAATGCGTGTGTTTTATCTCTATTCTCTTAATGAGTAATGCGTGTGTTTTATCTCTATTCTCTTAATGAGTAATGCGTGTGTTTTATCTCTATTCTCTTAATGAGTAATGCGTGTGTTTTATCTCTATTCTCTTAATGAGTGATGGGTGTGTTTTGTCTCTATTCTCTTAATGAGTAATGCGTGTGTTTTATCTCTATTCTCTTAATGAGTAATGCGTGTGTTTTGTCTCTATTCTCTTAATGAGTAATGCGTGTGTTTTGTCTCTATTCTCTTAATGAGTAATGCGTGTGTTTTATCTCTATTCTCTTAATGAGTAATGCGTGTATGAGTAATGCGTGTGTTTTGTCTCTATTCTCTTAATGAGTAATGCGTGTGTTTTATCTCTATTCTCTTAATGAGTAATGCGTGTGTTTTGTCTCTATTCTCTTAATGAGTAATGCGTGTGTTTTATCTCTATTCTCTTAATGAGTAATGCGTGTATGAGTAATGCGTGTGTTTTGTCTCTATTCTCTTAATGAGTAATGCGTGTGTTTTGTCTCTATTCTCTTAATGAGTAATGCGTGTGTTTTATCTCTATTCTCTTAATGAGTAATGCGTGTGTTTTGTCTCTATTCTCTTAATGAGTAATGCGTGTGTTTTATCTCTATTCTCTTAATGAGTGATGGGTGTGTTTTGTCTCTATTCTCTTAATGAGTAATGCGTGTGTTTTATCTCTATTCTCTTAATGAGTAATGCGTGTGTTTTATCTCTATTCTCTTAATGAGTAATGCGTGTGTTTTATCTCTATTCTCTTAATGAGTAATGCGTGTGTTTTATCTCTATTCTCTTAATGAGTAATGCGTGTGTTTTATCTCTATTCTCTTAATGAGTAATGCGTGTGTTTTATCTCTATTCTCTTAATGAGTAATGCGTGTGTTTTATCTCTATTCTCTTAATGAGTGATGGGTGTGTTTTGTCTCTATTCTCTTAATGAGTAATGCGTGTGTTTTATCTCTATTCTCTTAATGAGTAATGCGTGTGTTTTATCTCTATTCTCTTAATGAGTAATGCGTGTGTTTTATCTCTATTCTCTTAATGAGTAATGCGTGTGTTTTATCTCTATTCTCTTAATGAGTAATGCGTGTGTTTTATCTCTATTCTCTTAATGAGTGATGGGTGTGTTTTGTCTCTATTCTCTTAATGAGTAATGCGTGTGTTTTATCTCTATTCTCTTAATGAGTAATGCGTGTGTTTTGTCTCTATTCTCTTAATGAGTAATGCGTGTGTTTTGTCTCTATTCTCTTAATGAGTAATGCGTGTGTTTTGTCTCTATTCTCTTAATGAGTAATGCGTGTGTTTTGTCTCTATTCTCTTAATGAGTAATGCGTGTGTTTTATCTCTATTCTCTTAATGAGTAATGCGTGTGTTTTGTCTCTATTCTCTTAATGAGTAATGCGTGTGTTTTATCTCTATTCTCTTAATGAGTAATGCGTGTGTTTTATCTCTATTCTCTTAATGAGTGATGGGTGTGTTTTGTCTCTATTCTCTTAATGAGTAA
This sequence comes from Gila orcuttii, assembly GCA_026230005.1. Taxonomy (NCBI): domain Eukaryota; kingdom Metazoa; phylum Chordata; class Actinopteri; order Cypriniformes; family Leuciscidae; genus Gila; species Gila orcuttii. The sequence goes on along the minus strand of JAPDVR010000016.1, from coordinate 2,281,788 downwards.
TGCGTGTGTTTTGTCTCTATTCTCTTAATGAGTAATGCGTGTGTTTTATCTCTATTCTCTTAATGAGTAATGCGTGTGTTTTGTCTCTATTCTCTTAATGAGTAATGCGTGTGTTTTATCTCTATTCTCTTAATGAGTAATGCGTGTGTTTTATCTCTATTCTCTTAATGAGTAATGCGTGTGTTTTATCTCTATTCTCTTAATGAGTGATGGGTGTGTTTTGTCTCTATTCTCTTAATGAGTAATGCGTGTGTTTTATCTCTATTCTCTTAATGAGTGATGGGTGTGTTTTGTCTCTATTCTCTTAATGAGTAATGCGTGTGTTTTATCTCTATTCTCTTAATGAGTAATGCGTGTGTTTTATCTCTATTCTCTTAATGAGTGATGGGTGTGTTTTATCTCTATTCTCTTAATGAGTAATGCGTGTGTTTTGTCTCTATTCTCTTAATGAGTAATGCGTGTGTTTTGTCTCTATTCTCTTAATGAGTAATGCGTGTGTTTTATCTCTATTCTCTTAATGAGTAATGCGTGTGTTTTATCTCTATTCTCTTAATGAGTAATGCGTGTGTTTTATCTCTATTCTCTTAATGAGTAATGCGTGTGTTTTATCTCTATTCTCTTAATGAGTGATGGGTGTGTTTTGTCTCTATTCTCTTAATGAGTAATGCGTGTGTTTTATCTCTATTCTCTTAATGAGTAATGCGTGTGTTTTATCTCTATTCTCTTAATGAGTGATGGGTGTGTTTTATCTCTATTCTCTTAATGAGTAATGCGTGTGTTTTGTCTCTATTCTCTTAATGAGTAATGCGTGTGTTTTGTCTCTATTCTCTTAATGAGTAATGCGTGTGTTTTATCTCTATTCTCTTAATGAGTAATGCGTGTGTTTTATCTCTATTCTCTTAATGAGTAATGCGTGTGTTTTATCTCTATTCTCTTAATGAGTGATGGGTGTGTTTTGTCTCTATTCTCTTAATGAGTAATGCGTGTGTTTTATCTCTATTCTCTTAATGAGTGATGGGTGTGTTTTGTCTCTATTCTCTTAATGAGTAATGCGTGTGTTTTATCTCTATTCTCTTAATGAGTAATGCGTGTGTTTTATCTCTATTCTCTTAATGAGTGATGGGTGTGTTTTATCTCTATTCTCTTAATGAGTAATGCGTGTGTTTTGTCTCTATTCTCTTAATGAGTAATGCGTGTGTTTTATCTCTATTCTCTTAATGAGTAATGCGTGTGTTTTGTCTCTATTCTCTTAATGAGTAATGCGTGTGTTTTGTCTCTATTCTCTTAATGAGTAATGCGTGTGTTTTATCTCTATTCTCTTAATGAGTAATGCGTGTGTTTTGTCTCTATTCTCTTAATGAGTAATGCGTGTGTTTTATCTCTATTCTCTTAATGAGTGATGGGTGTGTTTTATCTCTATTCTCTTAATGAGTAATGCGTGTGTTTTATCTCTATTCTCTCAATGAGTAATGCGTGTGTTTTATCTCTATTCTCTTAATGAGTAATGCGTGTGTTTTGTCTCTATTCTCTTAATGAGTGATGGGTGTGTTTTATCTCTATTCTCTTAATGAGTAATGCGTGTGTTTTGTCTCTATTCTCTTAATGAGTAATGCGTGTGTTTTATCTCTATTCTCTTAATGAGTAATGCGTGTGTTTTATCTCTATTCTCTTAATGAGTAATGCGTGTGTTTTATCTCTATTCTCTTAATGAGTGATGGGTGTGTTTTGTCTCTATTCTCTTAATGAGTAATGCGTGTGTTTTATCTCTATTCTCTTAATGAGTGATGGGTGTGTTTTGTCTCTATTCTCTTAATGAGTAATGCGTGTGTTTTATCTCTATTCTCTTAATGAGTAATGCGTGTGTTTTATCTCTATTCTCTTAATGAGTAATGCGTGTGTTTTATCTCTATTCTCTTAATGAGTAATGCGTGTGTTTTATCTCTATTCTCTTAATGAGTAATGCGTGTGTTTTGTCTCTATTCTCTTAATGAGTAATGCGTGTGTTTTATCTCTATTCTCTTAATGAGTAATGCGTGTGTTTTATCTCTATTCTCTTAATGAGTGATGGGTGTGTTTTATCTCTATTCTCTTAATGAGTAATGCGTGTGTTTTGTCTCTATTCTCTTAATGAGTAATGCGTGTGTTTTGTCTCTATTCTCTTAATGAGTAATGCGTGTGTTTTATCTCTATTCTCTTAATGAGTAATGCGTGTGTTTTATCTCTATTCTCTTAATGAGTAATGCGTGTGTTTTATCTCTATTCTCTTAATGAGTGATGGGTGTGTTTTGTCTCTATTCTCTTAATGAGTAATGCGTGTGTTTTATCTCTATTCTCTTAATGAGTAATGCGTGTGTTTTATCTCTATTCTCTTAATGAGTAATGCGTGTGTTTTATCTCTATTCTCTTAATGAGTGATGGGTGTGTTTTATCTCTATTCTCTTAATGAGTGATGGGTGTGTTTTGTCTCTATTCTCTTAATGAGTGATGGGTGTGTTTTATCTCTATTCTCTTAATGAGTAATGCGTGTGTTTTATCTCTATTCTCTTAATGAGTAATGCGTGTGTTTTATCTCTATTCTCTTAATGAGTAATGCGTGTGTTTTGTCTCTATTCTCTTAATGAGTAATGCGTGTGTTTTGTCTCTATTCTCTTAATGAGTAATGCGTGTGTTTTATCTCTATTCTCTTAATGAGTAATGCGTGTGTTTTATCTCTATTCTCTTAATGAGTAATGCGTGTGTTTTATCTCTATTCTCTTAATGAGTAATGCGTGTGTTTTATCTCTATTCTCTTAATGAGTGATGGGTGTGTTTTGTCTCTATTCTCTTAATGAGTAATGCGTGTGTTTTATCTCTATTCTCTTAATGAGTAATACGTGTGTTTTATCTCTATTCTCTTAATGAGTGATGGGTGTGTTTTATCTCTATTCTCTTAATGAGTAATGCGTGTGTTTTGTCTCTATTCTCTTAATGAGTAATGCGTGTGTTTTGTCTCTATTCTCTTAATGAGTAATGCGTGTGTTTTGTCTCTATTCTCTTAATGAGTAATGCGTGTGTTTTATCTCTATTCTCTTAATGAGTAATGCGTGTGTTTTATCTCTATTCTCTTAATGAGTGATGGGTGTGTTTTGTCTCTATTCTCTTAATGAGTAATGCGTGTGTTTTATCTCTATTCTCTTAATGAGTGATGGGTGTGTTTTGTCTCTATTCTCTTAATGAGTAATGCGTGTGTTTTATCTCTATTCTCTTAATGAGTAATGCGTGTGTTTTATCTCTATTCTCTTAATGAGTGATGGGTGTGTTTTATCTCTATTCTCTTAATGAGTAATGCGTGTGTTTTGTCTCTATTCTCTTAATGAGTAATGCGTGTGTTTTGTCTCTATTCTCTTAATGAGTAATGCGTGTGTTTTATCTCTATTCTCTTAATGAGTAATGCGTGTGTTTTATCTCTATTCTCTTAATGAGTAATGCGTGTGTTTTATCTCTATTCTCTTAATGAGTAATGCGTGTGTTTTATCTCTATTCTCTTAATGAGTGATGGGTGTGTTTTGTCTCTATTCTCTTAATGAGTAATGCGTGTGTTTTATCTCTATTCTCTTAATGAGTAATGCGTGTGTTTTGTCTCTATTCTCTTAATGAGTAATGCGTGTGTTTTGTCTCTATTCTCTTAATGAGTAATGCGTGTGTTTTATCTCTATTCTCTTAATGAGTAATGCGTGTATGAGTAATGCGTGTGTTTTGTCTCTATTCTCTTAATGAGTAATGCGTGTGTTTTATCTCTATTCTCTTAATGAGTAATGCGTGTGTTTTGTCTCTATTCTCTTAATGAGTAATGCGTGTGTTTTATCTCTATTCTCTTAATGAGTAATGCGTGTATGAGTAATGCGTGTGTTTTGTCTCTATTCTCTTAATGAGTAATGCGTGTGTTTTGTCTCTATTCTCTTAATGAGTAATGCGTGTGTTTTATCTCTATTCTCTTAATGAGTAATGCGTGTGTTTTGTCTCTATTCTCTTAATGAGTAATGCGTGTGTTTTATCTCTATTCTCTTAATGAGTGATGGGTGTGTTTTGTCTCTATTCTCTTAATGAGTAATGCGTGTGTTTTATCTCTATTCTCTTAATGAGTAATGCGTGTGTTTTATCTCTATTCTCTTAATGAGTAATGCGTGTGTTTTATCTCTATTCTCTTAATGAGTAATGCGTGTGTTTTATCTCTATTCTCTTAATGAGTAATGCGTGTGTTTTATCTCTATTCTCTTAATGAGTAATGCGTGTGTTTTATCTCTATTCTCTTAATGAGTAATGCGTGTGTTTTATCTCTATTCTCTTAATGAGTGATGGGTGTGTTTTGTCTCTATTCTCTTAATGAGTAATGCGTGTGTTTTATCTCTATTCTCTTAATGAGTAATGCGTGTGTTTTATCTCTATTCTCTTAATGAGTAATGCGTGTGTTTTATCTCTATTCTCTTAATGAGTAATGCGTGTGTTTTATCTCTATTCTCTTAATGAGTAATGCGTGTGTTTTATCTCTATTCTCTTAATGAGTGATGGGTGTGTTTTGTCTCTATTCTCTTAATGAGTAATGCGTGTGTTTTATCTCTATTCTCTTAATGAGTAATGCGTGTGTTTTGTCTCTATTCTCTTAATGAGTAATGCGTGTGTTTTATCTCTATTCTCTTAATGAGTGATGGGTGTGTTTTGTCTCTATTCTCTTAATGAGTAATGCGTGTGTTTTGTCTCTATTCTCTTAATGAGTAATGCGTGTGTTTTATCTCTATTCTCTTAATGAGTAATGCGTGTGTTTTATCTCTATTCTCTTAATGAGTAATGCGTGTGTTTTATCTCTATTCTCTTAATGAGTAATGCGTGTGTTTTGTCTCTATTCTCTTAATGAGTAATGCGTGTGTTTTATCTCTATTCTCTTAATGAGTGATGGGTGTGTTTTGTCTCTATTCTCTTAATGAGTAATGCGTGTGTTTTGTCTCTATTCTCTTAATGAGTAATGCGTGTGTTTTGTCTCTATTCTCTTAATGAGTAATGCGTGTGTTTTATCTCTATTCTCTTAATGAGTAATGCGTGTGTTTTATCTCTATTCTCTTAATGAGTAATGCGTGTGTTTTATCTCTATTCTCTCAATGAGTGATGGGTGTGTTTTGTCTCTATTCTCTTAATGAGTAATGCGTGTGTTTTGTCTCTATTCTCTTAATGAGTAATGCGTGTGTTTTATCTCTATTCTCTTAATGAGTAATGCGTGTGTTTTGTCTCTATTCTCTTAATGAGTAATGCGTGTGTTTTATCTCTATTCTCTTAATGAGTAATGCGTGTGTTTTGTCTCTATTCTCTTAATGAGTAATGCGTGTGTTTTATCTCTATTCTCTTAATGAGTAATGCGTGTGTTTTATCTCTATTCTCTTAATGAGTAATGCGTGTGTTTTATCTCTATTCTCTTAATGAGTAATGCGTGTGTTTTGTCTCTATTCTCTTAATGAGTAATGCGTGTGTTTTATCTCTATTCTCTTAATGAGTGATGGGTGTGTTTTGTCTCTATTCTCTTAATGAGTAATGCGTGTGTTTTATCTCTATTCTCTTAATGAGTAATGCGTGTGTTTTATCTCTATTCTCTTAATGAGTAATGCGTGTGTTTTATCTCTATTCTCTTAATGAGTAATGCGTGTGTTTTATCTCTATTCTCTTAATGAGTAATGCGTGTGTTTTATCTCTATTCTCTTAATGAGTAATGCGTGTGTTTTATCTCTATTCTCTTAATGAGTAATGCGTGTGTTTTATCTCTATTCTCTTAATGAGTAATGCGTGTGTTTTATCTCTATTCTCTTAATGAGTAATGCGTGTGTTTTATCTCTATTCTCTTAATGAGTGATGGGTGTGTTTTGTCTCTATTCTCTTAATGAGTAATGCGTGTGTTTTATCTCTATTCTCTTAATGAGTAATGCGTGTGTTTTATCTCTATTCTCTTAATGAGTAATGCGTGTGTTTTATCTCTATTCTCTTAATGAGTAATGCGTGTGTTTTATCTCTATTCTCTTAATGAGTAATGCGTGTGTTTTATCTCTATTCTCTTAATGAGTGATGGGTGTGTTTTGTCTCTATTCTCTTAATGAGTAATGCGTGTGTTTTATCTCTATTCTCTTAATGAGTAATGCGTGTGTTTTGTCTCTATTCTCTTAATGAGTAATGCGTGTGTTTTATCTCTATTCTCTTAATGAGTGATGGGTGTGTTTTGTCTCTATTCTCTTAATGAGTAATGCGTGTGTTTTGTCTCTATTCTCTTAATGAGTAATGCGTGTGTTTTATCTCTATTCTCTTAATGAGTAATGCGTGTGTTTTATCTCTATTCTCTTAATGAGTAATGCGTGTGTTTTATCTCTATTCTCTTAATGAGTAATGCGTGTGTTTTGTCTCTATTCTCTTAATGAGTAATGCGTGTGTTTTATCTCTATTCTCTTAATGAGTGATGGGTGTGTTTTGTCTCTATTCTCTTAATGAGTAATGCGTGTGTTTTGTCTCTATTCTCTTAATGAGTAATGCGTGTGTTTTGTCTCTATTCTCTTAATGAGTAATGCGTGTGTTTTATCTCTATTCTCTTAATGAGTAATGCGTGTGTTTTATCTCTATTCTCTTAATGAGTAATGCGTGTGTTTTATCTCTATTCTCTCAATGAGTGATGGGTGTGTTTTGTCTCTATTCTCTTAATGAGTAATGCGTGTGTTTTGTCTCTATTCTCTTAATGAGTAATGCGTGTGTTTTGTCTCTATTCTCTTAATGAGTAATGCGTGTGTTTTATCTCTATTCTCTTAATGAGTAATGCGTGTGTTTTGTCTCTATTCTCTTAATGAGTAATGCGTGTGTTTTATCTCTATTCTCTTAATGAGTAATGCGTGTGTTTTGTCTCTATTCTCTTAATGAGTAATGCGTGTGTTTTATCTCTATTCTCTTAATGAGTAATGCGTGTGTTTTATCTCTATTCTCTTAATGAGTAATGCGTGTGTTTTATCTCTATTCTCTTAATGAGTAATGCGTGTGTTTTGTCTCTATTCTCTTAATGAGTAATGCGTGTGTTTTATCTCTATTCTCTTAATGAGTAATGCGTGTGTTTTTATCTCTATTCTCTTAATGAGTAATGCGTGTGTTTTGTCTCTATTCTCTTAATGAGTAATGCGTGTGTTTTGTCTCAATTCTCTTAATGAGTAATGCGTGTGTTTTGTCTAAATTCTCTTAAGAGAATAGTGACGACCCTTTTAGACCATGCACCGAGAGCGCCGACCATGTCCCCAGTCATTAAACTAGCAAAAGTGGATTCAGACACGCCCAAGTACACTTGTGCCGTGAGCTTTTGATCATGCGCTTAGATCGTTAAAATAGGGCCCTGAATGTTTATTATGTTCCCCATATTTGAGAGAGTCGCAGCTGTAAGTAATCGCAGTGTGTGACCTGGTGGAAGAGATACTCGAAGGCCACGGGATCGTCCTGCAGGAGCTCCATCGGGTCTCGGGGAATGAAACACACCCTGAACAGACACCTGTAGTCGTGCGAATCCTTCTTCTGCACCACCTGGAAGAGCACAAACACACACTTTATTACACACTCCAGTGCTGGGTCAAGTGTGTATAAGTAGGTATGTTCTAGAATTATAGTTATATGGTGCCTAAAAAATGACATATCTGTAAAACTTGCATCAAAATTGTGTCTTCATGCATGCATTAGCACTTGTCTTAGGAAGCCGCACGCTACTCACAATTTAAAGTGATTTAACTACAGTATTTTCTGGAAAAATCCTTCACCAGAAAAAATCACATCAGCACATTTTATAATAATAAAATAATAATAACAAATAATTAAATAATAGTAATAACATTCAGAAACAAATGTAAAATACTGATGAATTTAACGTTTTACCCTTTACATTTAACATTACAAATATAAGTAGGCTATAATACAAATATAAATTATAGTTGCACTCATTATTAACATTTATATAAACGCCAAGTGTAAATTAATATACAGTAGTCAACATTTGAAGTGGATCAAAAAAGTTAATTAAAGTTGTCCTAAGACAAGAACGGATATTGTTCAAAATTCATATATAACTTTGATGAAAGGTTTTGATCCACTTCAAATGTTAACTACTGTGTATAAAGCAAAACTGGAACTATCGGCAAGAGTGAAATACAAATAAACTTTGGCTCAAGTACCGTATGTTTTGCATGCTTGATGTTAAGTTGCTTTGGATTATAACAAAGACTTTATTATACAGAAAGATGGTGCACTCGTATTACTATGAATGGGAGAAAGTGCAACAGCAAAATGGCGGATTAAGCCCCGCCTTCTAAAGAAAAGAGCCAATCGCTGATTGTTAAATCGCAGATTTGCGGTTAGAAGCTCCAGTTCCTGTAAAAACCGCCAGTTTCTGAGACGCCTCCACATTAGCCTGGAAAATTACCGCTTTTAGTCATGATTCGAGCATTTAGAAACAAAATCTATGAGACGGTTGTTGTCAGATTTCATTGGTGATTTCAAATATTAAAATTTAATCTTAATCTTGGCGAACAGTTTTGGAGAATTTGATGTTTCCTCGTTCAAAGAGTGTCTTAAAGGGACTTTGATTATAAGTTGCAAGATGTTTTAGATGATAAAAAAACAGTGTACATTCTGGACAATACGGTAGTTGAAACACTTTAAGTTGCTAATAAAACATAAGATAATGACTGTTTAAGACAGTCATATATTTTTAATTATATAATTATCAGAGCGTATGATATATTTGGAAAATCACAGCACAATAAGAATCTAAGAAACATAATCTAATATAGCATTAATATAAGAGTGCATTAAGTAAGAAAAAGTGAAGGATGATGGAAAGAATCAGTGAACTGTTTTTCAACTGGCAGACTGAAATGAACTGGACCAATTCACTAATATGAGAGAAAGAGACACACTATATAGACTGAAGATAATGTGTGTGTTGCTTGCCTTCTGTATGAGCTCCTCCTCGTGCAGCAACAGCAGTTTCGTGATGCTATATTGCTGTTCCAGAACCAGTGAGAAATGCTCAATAGAGCGAATGGACAGCCTTTCTTTCAGAGTCAACACGATGTCCTGCACACAGAGACCGCTTCAATACCACATACACACAAAGACATTATGCATATAACTATATGCATTTTGAAAGTCAAGTCAATTCAGCTTTATTTATATAGTGCATTCAGAGATAACAGGAAAATAATGCAACAAAGTTTGTTTTTTTGAAGAAAATAGCGTCACAGTCCAGCTTAAGTAAGTTCAGTGATGGTTCATTTTTGTTGTAAAAAAGTTATTCATTTAGTTCATTTATATATATATATATATATATATATATATAGCCGCTCTGGAGAAAACCGTGATGTCATCGTCCAGCTCAGCTCAGTTCTCATATAATGGTGTCAATGCAGGAGATCAATAATATTGTTGAATATTAAATTAAATGAAAATTAGAAGTAAAGAATAAATATAAAATTCTTATAATATAAAGTAACAATGATTGGTGGGAAACAGGTCACTGCGGGATGGAGCCTGTCGAATGCAGTTATATGCCCCTAAAATTCAAGATATCAGGGTAAAAATGCCCCTTTTGTCTCATATTTATGTAATATGATTGGCCTATAGTTAAGTAATATCACACCAGTGCTGTTTCTGTCCTGAATAGCAGGATTGCAAATGTGATATTGGTTTTATACAACAACTCAATAAATAAGAAGTTAATATTGTGTTTTATTTTAGACACAATATTGTGTTTTTGCTCAGTTTTGCAAATGATAATATTTCCTACAAAGCCAGAGCTGAACTGTTGTGCGTCTTCGAGCCACACAGCGGTGTTTCGCTTCTGAATAAATCCGCGGTTTGAGCGAATCAATCGGACGAACGAATGATTCATAAAGAGAGTCATTTACTTCATTCCTGAATGAATCAGCCGTTTGAACAAATCAATCGGGTGAACCAACGATTCATAAAGAGAGTCATTTACTTCATTCCTGAATGAATCAGCCGTTTGAACGAGTCGAATGAATGATTCAATGACTTACTCATTTAGAGATTTTTCACCACCTACTGGCAGTTTCTTATTTAGAGAATTATTTCATGAAAAAACCTGTATGATTTTCTTTTTTTTGTGGAACATAAAAAGATGATATTTTGAAGAATGTTTGTAATCAAACTGTTTTGGTCTGTAAATATATGTAAATACCAATACAGATGCAGCTTCTGAAAAAAAAAATAGTGTAATAATAAATAAAAAGTGTAATAAATTCTTTGTTGAATCAAATCAAATATTTCTTTCTAAACATATTTTTGTTATATATATTTAATGCTTTTCTCATTTAACACAATAATGACTTTTGGGGGTAATTTCTCAGCCAAATTTGAAGTGCGATTAATTTGTGATTAATTAATCGGCACATCATGTAATTAATTAGATTAAAAAAATTAAATCGCTAGATAGATAGACAGCCCTAATAAAAACTAAAATAACACTGCATTATATCATATTCATGTTAGCTTAGCCTAAAGTTAACATAAATTAGTTTTTTTGCCAAATGCATATTTTCATCATTTCACAAAAATAAGTTTAAGAAGATGAAGTTGTTATAGGGTACAGAAACCTAAACATCAATCACAAACCTTGACAGTGGTGGACTTGTGAAATTTGAAGGCTTTGGTCTGGCCGTTCTCCAAGTAAACCTTCAGAACGTTAGGAAGGAAGAGAAGAGAGTTTCCCTGGAAATAGAGAATAAAACATGGCAGTATTAAAAGATTTTAGATACACAAAGATGGTGCACTCATGTTAATATGGCTAGGCAAGGTAAGTTTATTTATATAGCACATTTCATACACTATGGTAATTCAAAGTGCTTTACACAGAAAGGAATTAAAAGAGATATAAAGATGATACATAGATAAACTTCTCATCTGGCAAAACACCGGTGTATAATATTTTTCACAGGTCCCAGTTTTACTCTGAGATTTTCCTAGAGTTATTAATTACACCGTGTCTGTGGTTTTCTTTCGGCGCGCCTAAGAAATCTATTGGACGTCTCCAATAAACCCGAATTTCCCCGAAAATCAGACAGGATTAATAATTCCTTCTGTATTATTTAGCTTATGTACTAGCATAGCATACAGATACCTGATTAGCCTGATAGCTTAGCATATACATGCATTTGTACTTACCCTACATGTATTCACAATCATCTTTAATGTAATAACGTGTTCATTTAAGTGTTAAAGGTGCAGTAAGTGATTTCTGAGTCACACTGTTGACATTTCAAATCATCAAAACAAACACGCCCCTACCCATTAGGATCACACCCCTATCTTGATAGCTCCACCCCCAAATTCACAAACACACTATGTAACACAGGCACCTCCCCCCAAATGAGTGGACACGCCCCTTATTTCTGATTGGCTACAAGTGTGTTTTGCTGCTCGGTTCTATCAACTTTCAACAGCGTTTCTCAGAAATAACTTACTGCGCCTTTAAATGTCCAAATACTTAATGTAGTGTTCAATTACTCACTTAATAGCTATTATTAATTTAAAGTCCCCCTGTAGTCAATCATTTTATCCCTTAAAACTCATCTTTGATCAACAAAATGACTTTTAATTTTCCTTGAAAAAAATTCTTCATGCCTTAAAATATCTTGAATGTAACTCGACACCCTTGCCTCATTTAGTATGCGCTATATATTCTATGAATATGCAAATGAGCCCCGCCTCCACTCACTCACTCACTCCACTCATTGATCTGATTGGTTACAAGCTCGTTTGTGATGTCAGAAACAGGGTTGGCTTTACCTGAGTGTGTCCGTTGACGACCACCTCTTCTGCAAAGCGCACTTTAACGGGGTTTCTTCTCAGGCGAGCTCTCTTCTCCGCGGTTATGAATGAAGACTTGGGATTCTGAAAGCAAAAAGAAGCTTTTCTTTTAGGGGTGTAACATTATATCGTGTCACAATATATCGCAATACAAAAATGCAACAATATGTATCGTGGATAGTGACAAAATGTATTATGTATAGTTCACCCAAAATAAAAATTACTGTGTGAGAAAGAAATTCAAAGTTTTAGTGTCAGTACAACATATTAATACTATTTATAGTGTTGAATATAATGTATAATAATGCAATGGGGGAATATTTGTGGGTCCTGATAATGTCTGATGTTACCAGTAAAAATTGGCCGACATTATTTTAAATATATCTAGTCAGTGACAGATTGAAAGCATATTCGTCTAAAATAATTCTGTATTTTCAGCTTCATAATTATGAATATTTTTATTCTGGTGTCTCTATTGTCCTGTGCTTTGAGTTTCCAGCACCAAGTCAAAGCTTATTAATTTACACAACCAATGTAATACCAAAAATAGCATTTTAATCAACAGTACATTTTTTGTTAATCTTTTATCATATGTCTTGGAGTATCGCTATAATATCGTATGGTGATATGTATCGAGTCATGACTTGAGGGTAGGGTTACACCCCTACTTTCTTCACATTCTGATACCCGTATGTGAGATGCAAGGTTAATTAAAAGGATTAATTAGCCCATGATTTACTCACCCTGAAGTCAACCTAGGTGTATATGACATTCTTCTCTCAGACGAATACAATCTGAGTTACATTAAAAAATGTCCTGGCTCTTCCAAGCTTTATAAAGTCTTTGGATGTCCATCAAAGCACATTTATCCCTGATAAAAGTGCATCTATCCATGTGCATAATCCATCTTTCCAAAATATCCATATTTAAAACTTTGACTAAAATAACTAGCTTCCGGAAGACAGCCGTACGCATCGATTTACGCCAAAAGAGTAACACTTGAACTCGACGCACAACCAGCGAGAGGCATCCATTGCCGTGAGTATATTTAAATATATTTATATACTCATTTATTTCGGCTTTATTTCAATTAACAGAAATGTTTTTAATAGCTTTAATTTTAATTTTGGTTAACGATAATAATCCAGCTCTGGACAATGACCTTGATCTGGGAAAGGCGCTTTATAAATATAACCTATTGTCAGAGGTGGAAAGTAACGAATTACATTTACTCGCGTTACGTAATTGAGTTTTGAGCTACTTTTTAAAGTAGTTTTTAAAATCTGTACTTTTACTTTTACTTAAGTACGTTTTCTTTGAAGTATTGTACTTCGCTACATTTGAAATCATATCCGTTACTGAGTAAATAATAATAATACAAGATCACACACTCCGGAAACTACTGAATTGATTGAAGGGCGGGAGAACAAACGTGCAAAAAAGGTGACGCAGACCCAGCTGAAGCTGAAAGCGAAGCGCCAAGCGAATTATGGCCAGTATGAAAAGTAGAAAAAAGTGTGGTTGTCCTCGAGGATAGATATCCAATTTGCAAAAAATGTGGACGCAAAGTGGCTGCAAAAAGAGGATATAGGACACCATCCCTCCTGCAGATAAAGGTATGTCCCGATTTACCTGATGCAAAGGGAATCCCGGAATCCAGTCATGAAAATGGAATTCCCATAATGCAGATGTCACATAAAACATGCAAAATAATGGATGGATGAATACATGGAAAGTAGAACTGTGCAATAAATCCGAAATAAAAGTTCGGTTTTACTAGGAGAAATTATGACAGAAATATATTACTATTGTAGGCATACAATAGAACGTAGCCTACTTCTCAAAATAATAATAATAACAACAATAATAATACATTTTATTTAAACATTATTTAAAGGAATATTTTTTTTTGTCCATGGTTTAATTTAGTAAATCTGTTTTTGCAGCGCTTCCCCAAAAAATAAAAGGACACAAGTTTAAATTTACATTTGATTACCACCGTTTTTGATAATATATTTGGATTAAATCATAAAAAGAAACATTAATTTTATATATTATTCTTAATATTATTCTTAAACATTTTAATAAATTATTAATGTCAAAAATAAGTTGTTAATCTAATTCATTATCAATTATCGAATTTAATGAATTGATTAGACATGTTTTATTGAAATTTTAATAAACAAACAAATTATTTCAAGTGTGTTAGCCTATAATAAAAGCATTTGTTCAACCAAAAAAAAAATCCTGTTTTCATTAATTTAACTGTCATTTTAACTGATGATAACAATAATAATACCCATAATTTAATAATACAGTTTATTTATTTAACAATTGATTAATACTGTAAACCGTGATATTTTCTGAGACGTTAACATACAGTGAAAATCTCATACCATTACAACCCTACACGGGAGGGTCCCCCACCCCACCCCCGCTGTTAAAAAAGTAACTCAGTAACTTTTACTCTGAGTAAATGTTAAATGAGCGCTACTTTTTACTTTTACTTGAGTAGATTTTTAGACCGGTACTTTTACTTGTACTTAAGTAAAATTTCATTGAAGTAGTAGGACTTTTACTTAAGAAGAATATTTTATTACTCTTTCCACCTCTGCCTATTGTTATTATTATCAGTAAAAAAAAAAAATCCTTCAGTTTCAGTAAAAAACAAACAAACAAGACAACAGGAAGAAGAATCTTCAATACACACCGTCATATTTCTGAGGATCGTCATGGTTACAGAGTCCTGGCAATCCCTGAGGGTGGAGCATAAATCATAACAAAATCATGACCTCGTCACGTTTACACACACACAAGTTATTTAGTGGTGTTCCTGTAATCGGATCGTCACCTAATCATCTGCTCCGTGTTTTCAGGGGAAAGATCTTCTATCACTTTATTGTTTACTTTTAGGATCTGATCTCCAGGAAAAAGCTGTCCGTCTGCTGGGCCTCCTACAAATAAACACACACACACACACACACACACAATAAATAATAAGATAAATTTCATGCATTTTAACACTCGGTGTAAAGGGTTAGTTTTTGCACGCCTATTTTTTTAAGTAAATTTCACATGTGGAATTAAGTAAACTCTACTTAACTTAAGTGTCACCGTCCCACAGGTGGGACGTTTGTCACTATATATTTAAAACAATAATATCTTAGTAAGAACCTAAAGTAATATTGACAAACTATATATCATTTGAAAGCTTAAAATCTCTAGTTTTCATATATGGTGGCTGTTTTCTAAAATAAATTACAGATGAGCAGTAATTTATCAATTTGCAACAAGAATATTTCATATTCATTAGGCGTGTTTAGGCTTTTATTTTGAAATAGCAATAAACATTAAAAATTATGAAAGATTGGTAGAAACCTCAGTTTGTTTTCATAAAATATTAATAATTATATTTTTACATTAAATAATTTCATAAACTTAAACTTATATAACTTTTTTTCTGTTTCATTTTTAATCATTTCTACACTTCTACAATAATCTGGAAAATGTCTGGAAAAAAACAAGACCAACCATAGGTCTATATTCCAAAGCATTCTTGAATTACAACCATTTAAGTTTGGATAATGATTTTTATGTCTATGCGAAAAAAAGGGGGGGTGACAGTTAAGGGGTTAACTAAGTTAAGTACAATTAGCAAAGAAAATAAGTCATTTAAACTAAATTTCTACTTAGTTGAACTTTCCTTTGCAATATGTTTTACTCAAAAACAAAATAACACTAAATTTAACCACGTTTTCAAAGTGTATGCTTTACTTCTTACATCTGAATAAACAATATATAGATATTGTGTAGACACGTCTATATGATAGAAGTAACGTGACACTTAAACACAGAGACCTCAATACTTTATACAATACACAATGACGTTGTTGTTTTTGATTATGAATGTGTCATTTTGTGTAGTAAATGAACTCCAACTGTCACAAAATGGCAAGTTACTAAACCTAACAACACAATTAATGATAAAACAGTGTAAATACAGCTGGAAAACAGTGAAAAATCAACCTCATAAATTATTCATTATGCATGATGGGAACACCAGTGTCAGAAAAGTTGAGTAGTTTTACTTAATTTTATAACTTAAAGCATAAATGAGTACTAATGTAGAATTTACTTAGCTTTTTTAATTCTTGCCTGAACTAACGTTTTCATGTAGAAATTACATTTGTTTTTTCTGTAGTATTTACTTCACCACACAATCATTTTTTTCAGTGTTTTGAGTAAAAGTTATTGTGATACACACACACACATATAATAATAAATTCTAAGATACTTTTCATGCATTTTAACACTCGTGTAAAGGGTTAGTTTTTGCACGCCTATTTTTTTTAAAAGATTGTGAAAGACGCTTCTGTCTTATTGTGTGCCTGTATTTTCACGTTTATTATATTGAGTTTATGTTGAAATGAATGCGATGAGATTCTGTTCTTCATCCTCTGATTCACATTGTTAGATTTTATGATCAGCAATACTCGTAATGTCAAAATCAATCAACAGATTTTTTTAAATAAGTATTTTATGCTCACCAAAGCTGCATTTATTTGATCAAAAATATAGTAACATTTCTGAAATATTATTATAATGTAAATCATCAGTTTTCTATGTGAATATATAGTAAAGTGTAATTTATTCCTGTGATCAAAGCTGAATTTTCAGCATCATTACTCCAGTCTTCAGTGTCACATGATCCTTCAGAAATCACTATAATATGATGATTTGATACTCAAGAAACATTTATGACTATTATCATTGAATATGTCAAAGTTATATTGATGCCCGCCTTGTGAAAGTTGCATTGTTAATTCATTATTCATGTCACGTCTGGTGTGAGTCTGACTGAGTCTCTGCATTGCTCTGTCCTGCCATTTACACTCATTTGTCTTCGTGCCAAACACACACACACACACACACACACACACACACACACACACACACACACACACACACACACACACACACACATTCTGCAGTGCTGACTTCTCTCTTTTTTGCAGCAGAAACAGCCAATAAAATCCCAGAGGGAAAAACTCACAGCCCTACAGCACATAAATGTGTGTGTCTGTCTGTGTGTGTGTGTGTGTGTGTGTGTGTGTGTGTGTGTGTGTGTGTGTGTGTGTGTGTGTGTGTGTGTGTGTGTGTGTGTCTGTCTGTGTGTGTGTGTGTGTGTGTATGTATGTGTGTGTGTGTGTGTGTGTGTGTGTGTGTGTGTGTGTGTGTGTGTGTGTGTGTGTGTGTGTGTGTGTGTGTGTGTGTGTGTGTGTGTGTGTGTGTGTGTGTGTGTGTGTGTGTGTGTGTGTGTGTGAGAACACAAGAGCTTTGTTGCCAGATCTAGTGAGCGTGTCGTTTACTGTCTATGAAAATGGAAGCTTATAAGTGGCAGATTTAAATTTAAAATGCTTTAAAAAGGCGGGAAACATCTTGTGTTGACATGCTAGAAATCTCTTGCTAAAGATGTCAGCTGAGTCTCCATAACTAGGGCAATGATGAAAAAAAAGACTATATATACAAAGAAAATGCACTCATATTACTTATGAATGGGAGAAAGCGTAACACGCAATAAGTCTTCTTAATAACAGTGATTGGTAAAGGCATCACATCTCTGCAACTGTAGTTGAAAGCTTTGGTTGTCATAGATCCGGGAGATGTTGCAAATATGGAAATCAAGAGAATAGACTTTCCATGAAAGAGACTTTGACGTGCAATCATTCTCTGAGGCTTTTCCTGTGAAATTGGTTTGATTCACTAATATTCCCCACTGGTGCATGAAGTAAACAATGAGCTCATAATCAGATTTTAGGCAATACTGCAATTAAACTTTATCTCATGTAAATAGTTCAATTAAATTGGCGCAATTACGCTCATAATCATAGTAAAATATGTGGGATATGTTGATTATAAACAGGCATGTAAAGACTTTAATCATGAGCAGATTCGTAAAAATGGCAGTGTTCGTGTTGATATATCATCAATATAATGCAGTATATTAATACATAAAGACATATTAGGCATCCATAGAAATGTGTTTTGCATTGGATGTAAGTAGATTAAAATCGATGGCCAGTAACACCTACTGTATGTGAGTTCATGCATATGTGAATAATAGCAGTAAAAATAACCACAAATCTTCAGGAATAATCAGAATGATGGAAATTGCATGTAAACGGGAGTGAAGAGGTTTCCTCGTGTCACATATAATAATGCATATAATAATAATCACATTATTGATGCATATGCAAACATAGTGAGAGATGAAGCATTTCAATTGAAATCTTTACTAATGTTATTGAAGCTTCCACTTTATAAAATATGTCTGTTTGATGTGATGTTTTATTATGGCTAATATTCCCTGGTGTGCTTTATTTGTTTTTTAATATTTTGCACAAGAATATAGAGGTACGACAAAGCCAAATGTACACGAGTGTTCAAAAGTTTGGGGTCAGTAAGATTTTTTGTTGTTGTTTTGTTAGAAATTAATACTTTTATTCAGCTAAGAGGCATTAAACTGATCAAAAGTGACTGTAAATACATTTATGTTACAAAAATATTTACATTTCCAATAAATGTTATTCTTTTGAACTTTCTATTCATTAAAGAATTTTGGGAAGAAATGAATTCCACATAAATATGAAACTGTTTTTAACACTGATAATAATCATAAATGTTTCTTGAGCATCAAATCATCATATTATAGTGATTTCTGAAGGATCATGTGACACTGAAAATTCAGCTTTTGATCACAGGAATAAATTACACTTAACTATATATTCACATAGGAAACAGCTGAGTTACATTTTAATAATATTTCACTGTTTTCACTGTATTTTGTTTTACATTAAATGTGAAAATACATAGCAGACACAAATATATCTTTAATTAGACAGAACTATTTTTAGTGATATTTAACAGAATTTAATGAATGATCTTTTTCACAGCACTTATTGCAATGCATTCTGGGATTGACTTCTGTCAAGCAAATCACACAAGCTGTCATAGATTTTGGCCAGAAAAGGTCCTTTGAACAAAAGACTCTAAAACAGGAATCCAGTCTAGAGTTGTAATAGAGTTATTATGTGTCTTCAGGAACATTCAGTAATGAGAATAGATCAGGTTATCAGCTTGTGTCAGAGCATGTGTGTGTGTGTGTGTGTGTGTGTGTGTGTGTGTGTGTGTGTGTGTGTGTGTGTGTGTGTGTGTGTGTGTGAGAAAGAGATTGTGCACCTGCATCTTAATGAATTAGATAAACGAGAGGAGCAGGTGTTGAACTCAAGAGTGTTTCCTCACACTTTCAGCATCCGGGACGCAGAACATTCAATCTGACATTTACACACACACATACACACACACACACACACACACACACACACACACACACACACACACACACACACATCCAGAGGAGAAGCCATGAAGGAGAGTATTCTCAGGACAAACACTGGAGAAGCAGGAGCTTCTTAAGAATAGTTATAGTTAACCGAAACTAAAACTAAAATAAGTATTAACTGAAATAAAATCAAATATAAAAACTTGACTTATTTTATTTCAGGTAGCTGCCATGTACTGAAATATCTCAAACTGAAACTGAAATAAAAATGAACAGAAACTACATAATAATAAATAAATAAAAATTAATAAAAAATTAATTAAAACATTAAAATGAAAAATAGAAAAATAGAAACTTATTCAAAGTATTAAACCTACAATTAAGAAAAAACTTGACAAAAATACAAAAATATAACCAAGTTTAGCTAAAATTAAAGTGAAAATGGAAAATATAAAATAAAAATCAATTCAACATATTAATAAAAAATATGTAATGAAAAAAAAACTACAAAAAATGATACAAAAAGGACTAAAATGTTACCTAAAATTAAAGTGAAAAGGGAAAATATAAAAATAACTAATTCAAAATATTAATAAAAACTATATAATAAAAAAAAACTAGATTTTTTTTTACAAAAACACAACAAAATGACAAACTTTTGCTCAAATGAAAATGGAAAATATAAAATACATCCTAATTTAACATATTAATAAAACTTGACAAAAAGTAACAAAAAAACAAAAAACACAAAAAGGGACAAAACTTTTACCTAAAATGAAAATGGAAAATATAAAAATAAAACTAATTCAAAATATTAATAAATACTATAATACTCAAAATAACACTACTTCTTAGAAGTCAAAATTGACTATAAGGACAGTATCCAAACCCGGCTTCGCTGAGATCATAATCTGTGTTCAAAAACAACCTGCTCCGGCGTGTCCCGTAAGCCGAACTCCACGTGTGTGTGTGTGTGTGTGTGTGCACCTGCAGTGACGTCCCTGACCAGCAGGGGGAGCTGTGCTGAGACACTGAAACCATGAGAGTCCAGGACCGAGTCTCGGATCACCTCCACTGTCACTTTCACTGGGAAGTTCTGCCGCCCCGAATCCCCGGAGCGAGACCTCCTGCCTCCTAAAATACGCTCCCTATATATGAGAGAGAGAGAGAGAGAGAGAGAGAGAGAGAGAGAGAGAGACAGAGAGAAAGAGAAAGAGAGAGAGAGAGACGGAGAGAGAGAGAGAAAAATGTCTTTACTGTCACTTTTGATAAATTCAATGCATTCTTGCTTAAAGGAGTAAAACTCTCCCGCACAACATCCAATATGTTCATGTCTTTCTTTCTTCAGTGGAAAAGAAATGAAGGTTTTTGAGGAAAACACTCCAGGATTTTCTCCATATAGTGACTTCAATGGAGTCCAACGGGTCGAAGGTCCAGATGTGAGTTTCAGTGCAGCTTCAAAGTCTCGACACGATCCAGCCGAGGAATAAGAGTCTGATCCAGACAAACCAGCGCACATTTATAACAAATATACATTTATATACTTTTAACCACTAATGCTGGTCTTGCACGAGCTGTGATGAGACACACGTTACGTAATCGGGTTGGAAAGGTCACGCGTGACGCAGGCGGAAATGTAGAGTAGGGTAAAAAACTCCATCTTTTATTTTTTTTGCAAACAGCATTTGACTCAGTCTCTGCACGTTCGCTCTGTAAACACTGCGTCTGTACTTACCCCTATGTCACGCTTGACCTTTCAACCTGTTTTTACGTAACCTGTTAAAAAGTATGTAAATGGTTTGTCTAGATAAGACTCTTATTCCTCGGAAGCTGCACTGAAACAGACATTTGATCATGTTGAAAGGTCACGTGTGACGCAGGCAGAAGAACAGGATTCGTGATTCGGTGGCTCTGAATTGTCAAAACACCATTCAAGCTGCTTGCTACGGATGCAAAAAACGCAGAAAATTGAACCCGATCCGATTTTTTTTATGACGGATGAAAGTTTCGGATGCAGTGTGCAAGCGTGATTGACATAATGTGAGGTCATATTTATTTTTTAACGTGTGAAAATTTCGGACTCAGTGTGCAAGGGCCTTAAATCAAACAGCCTTTTCAAATAAATAAAAAAATAAAAGGTAAAACAACGATGTCGAACGATTTTAAAGTTATAAGAGTTTTTTGCCCTATTCTACATTTAACGCCTGACCTTTCCATCGTGATTACATAAAAACTAGTATTTGTGGTTAAAAGTATATAAATGTATATTTGTTATAAATGTGCGCTGGTTTGTCTGGATCAGACTCTTATTCCTCGGCTGGATCGTGTCGAGACTTTGAAGCTGCACTGAAACTCACATCTGGACCTTCGACCCGTTGGACTCCATTGAAGTCACTATATGGAGAAAATCCTGGAGTGTTTTCCTCAAAAACCTTCATTTCTTTTCCACTGAAGAAAGAAAGACATGAATATTGAATGACATGGGGGTGAATAAATTATCAGGAAATTTTAACAACTCCTTTAACAAAGGTCAGGATGCATAGAATTAATTAATTTCACTAAAAACAATCTTACTGACCCCAAACATATGAACAGTAGAACACATTTTAAAACATTTGTTTTTAAATATGCATGCATATGCAATTATGAATGTTTCAAACAGTAGTTATGCCACATTTTCTTGCAATGCAAAATTAATTACCACAGAATAACACAGATTTTTCTACAAAAATATCGCAATGAAATCAGTGTAAAACCACATGAAATGATGTCACTGAACGCCGATAATTTCCTGATGAATGAAGAAAGAGAAATGAACTATAAGACCACAGAAGAACGAGACAATCTCAAAAGCAGTTATTATAAGATCATTTAGAAATCATTTCTCACAGTTTGTGTTTGAGTAAACAAGGAAATGTTTGCCAGCTAAATGTTTATGTAGATGTAGATATTAAAGAGATCATATTTGCCTTTCACAAAGTCTTGCTGTTGTTTTCAGGCTCTACTAGAGCAGGTTTTCCTGCTTGAATGTTGATTATTTTCCTCATATTCTCCATTGTTGCGGCTCCTCTCTTCCCAGTCTGTCAGTAACGCTCTGTTTACTTCCTGTCTCTATGAAGCCCCTCCTTCTGAAAAGCACACTGTGCTCTGATTGGCCGGCTGAATCAGTGTGTTGTGATTGGTCGAGCGCTTCGAGTGTGTTTGGGAAATGTCCCGCCCCTTCCCATAACCACCAGTTTAACACACTACTAACTAACTCAATCAGCCCCGCCCCTTTATTCTGCGTATGAATTATTATAATGAGGAATATTGTGACGTGTTCGTTCCCGGGAGAAACTCAAGACTACAATGGAGGCGTTTCAGGAGTTCAGAAACACTGACACTGATATAGAGAAGAACTGTGTGACTTTGCAGAGATTTTTCATGCTCAAACAGCAACATTACACACTGAAGAAAGATGAAAACAGCAGAATATCTCGTCTCACACCAAAATATCAAACTACACTCTCATTCCATCTCAACAAACACGGAATCTCACGAGCTTCGCAAAGCTGGAATTTTTTGGCCCATTTGGAAACCAAGACCATAAAACCTGCAATCCGTTTCCTCCGTCTGTGTGTGTGTGTGTGTGTGTGTGTGTGAGTGCGTGTGTGTCTGTATACGTGTGTGTGTTACTCCACCTGCTGAGAGAGTCTCTTGAACGCCGCAGCCATTTCCCCACGACCTGCTCGACCCGACCGA
The DNA here is from genome assembly GCA_026230005.1 of Gila orcuttii. Taxonomy (NCBI): domain Eukaryota; kingdom Metazoa; phylum Chordata; class Actinopteri; order Cypriniformes; family Leuciscidae; genus Gila; species Gila orcuttii. The sequence continues at coordinate 2,258,843 of JAPDVR010000016.1, read as the reverse complement.
CCCGACGAGGAGATCGACTTCTGCTTCTCTCGCTCTCCTCCATCTAACTGAAGACAGAGAGAGAGAGAGAGAGAGAGAGATGATAGAGAGAGAGAGAGATGATAGAGAGAGAGAGAACGAGAGAGAGAGAGAGAGAGATGATAGAGAGAGAGATGATAGAGAGAATGATAGAGAGAAAGATAGAGAGAGAATGATAGAGAGAATGATAGAGAGAATGATGGAGAGAGAATGATAGAGAGAATGATAGAGAGAATGATGGAGAGAATGATGGAGAGAATGATGGAGAGAATGATGGAGAGAATGATAGAGAGAGAATGATAGAGAGAGAGAATGATAGAGAGAGAATGAGAGAGAATGATAGAGAGAGAGAATGATAGAGAGAGAGAATGATAGAGAGAGAGAGAATGATAGAGAGAGAGAGAATGATAGAGAGAGAGAATGATAGAGAGAGAGAGAATGAGAGAGAGAGAATGATAGAGAGAATGATAGAGAGAGAGAATGATAGAGAGAATGATAGAGAGAATGATAGAGAGAGAGAATGATAGAGAGAGAATGATAGAGAGAGAGAGAATGATAGAGAGAGAGAGAATGATAAAGAGAGAGAATGATAGAGAGAGAGAGAATGATAGAGAGAGAATGATAGAGAGAGAGAGAGAGAGAATGATAGAGAGAGAGAATGATAGAGAGAGAGAGAATGATAGAGAGAGAGAGAATGATAGAGAGAGAGAATGATAGAGAGAGAATGATAGAGAGAGAGAATGATAGAGAGAGAGAGAATGATAGAGAGAGAGAGAATGATAGAGAGAGAGAGAGAATGATAGAGAGAATGATAGAGAGAGAGAATGATAGAGAGAGAGAATGATAGAGAGAGAGAATGATAGAGAGGGAGAGAGAGAATGATAGAGAGAGAGATTGATAGAGAGAGAGAGAATGATAGAGAGAGAGAATGATAGAGAGAATGATAGAGAGAGAGAGAATGATAGAGAGAATGATAGAGAGAGAGAGAATGATAGAGAGAATGATAGAGAGAGAGAGAATGATAGAGAGAGAGAATGATAGAGAGAATGATAGAGAGAGAGAATGATAGAGAGAGAGAATGATAGAGAGAGAGAATGATAGAGAGAATGATAGAGAGAGAGAATGATAGAGAGAGAGAATGATAGAGAGAGAGAATGATAGAGAGAGAGAGAATGATAGAGAGAGAATGATAGAGAGAGAGAGAATGATAGAGAGAGAGAGAATGATAGAGAGAGAGAGAATGATAGAGAGAGAGAATGATAGAGAGAGAGAGAATGATAGAGAGAGAGAATGATAGAGAGAGAGAGAATGATAGAGAGAGAGAGAATGATAGAGAGAGAGAGAATGATAGAGAGAGAGAATGATAGAGAGAGAGAGAATGATAGAGAGAGAGAATGATAGAGAGAATGATAGAGAGAGAGAATGATAGAGAGAATGATAGAGAGAATGATAGAGAGAGAGAATGATAGAGAGAGAGAATGATAGAGAGAGAGAATGGTAGAGAGAGAGAGAATGATAGAGAGAGAGAATGATAGAGAGAATGATAGAGAGAGAGGAATGATAGAGAGAATGATAGAGAGTGAGATGATTGAGAGAGAGAGAGAGTGAATGATAGAGAGAGAGAGAATGATAGAGAGATGATAGAGAGAGAGAATGATTGAGAGAGAATGATAGAGAGAATGATAGAGAGAGAGAATGATAGAGAGAGAGAGAATGATAGAGAGAATGATAGAGAGAATGATAGAGAGAGAGAATGATAGAGAGTGAGAGAATGATAGATAGAATGATAGTGAGAGAGAATGTTAGAGAGAGAGAGAATGATAGAGAGAATGATTGAGAGAGAGATTGATAGAGAGGAGAGAATGATAGAGAGAATGATATGAGTGAGTGATGTTAGTGAGAGAGAGAATGATAGAGAGAATGATAGAGAGAGAGAATGATAGAGAGGAGATGAGAATGATAGGGATTGATAGAGAGAATGTTTGAGAGAGATGTGAGAGAGTGATGTAGAGAGAGAGAATGATAGAGAGAGAGAGATGATAGAGAGAATGATAGAGAGTATGATAGAGAGAATGATAGAGAGAATGTTATAGAGAGAGAATGATAGAGAGAGAGAATGATGAGAGAGATTGATAGAGTGAGAGAATGATATAGTGAGAGAATGATAGAGAGAGAGAGAATGATAGAGAGAGAGAGATTGATAGAGATAATGATAGAGAGAGAGAATGATAGAGAGAGAGAGAATGATAGAGAGAGAGAATGATAGAGAGAGAGGATAGAGAGAGAGAGAATGATAGAGAGAGAGAATGATAGAGAGAGAGAGAATGATAGAGAGAGAGGATAGAGAAAGAGAGAATGATAGAGAGAGAGAATGATAGAGAGAGAGAGAATGATAGAGAGAGAGAATGATAGAGAGAGAGAGAATGATAGAGAGAGAGAATGATAGAGAGATGATAGAGAGAGAGAGAATGATAGAGAGAGAGAATGATAGAGAGAGAGAGAATGATAGAGAGAGAGAATGATAGAGAGAATGATAGAGAGAGAGAATGATAGAGAGAGAGAGAATGATAGAGAGATCAGTCAACAGAACATAAGGATGAGAATAATACAGTCTGAAACATTATATTTAAACTCAACATCAACATCGGCCATAATTTTATTTCTTAAAGGCCCGTGACTTCTGAAGTCTAGAGGCATGTCGGAGAGCTTTATGCTAATGAACTCCTAAAAGCTGATAATTAGGTGTAATTAGGAGGAGGTGTTCAAAAGTTCTGCTCACCAAAGCTGCATTTTTATATCAAAAATACAGTAAAAACAGTGAAATATTAAACAATGTAAATCATCAGTTTTCTATGTGAATATATAGTAAAGTGTAATTTATTCCTGTGATCAAAGCTGAATTTTCAGCATCATTACTCCAGTCTTCAGTGTCACATGATCCTTCAGAAATCACTATAATATGATGATTTGATGCTCAAGAAACATTTATGATTATTATCAATGTTGAAAACAGTTGTGCTGATGCATATTTCTATGGAAACCATGATACACTCATTAATATATATATATATATATATATATATATATATATATATATATTCAGGCATTTTTTAATGAATAGAAAGTTTAAAAGAACAGCATTTATTTGAAAAAGAAATCATTTGTAACATTAATCAATTTAATTAACATCAATTTAATGCATTTTTTCTGAATAAAAGTAATAGTTTCTTTTCTTTTTTTTAAATCTTACTGTCCCCAAACGTACAGTCTTACTTTAACGTATTTGTGACATCATCTTGCACTCCAATCTCTTTGTCCAATCAAACGCTCAGGAATGGAAAAGCCCCTCCCCACTTCTGACTAATTACAGAAAGAATCAAGTTTTAATCGTGGCTGTGTTTTAATCTAAAGACTATCGAGTATAAAAAAAAGGAAGAACAACGTCCAGAAAAGCACAGAAAAGAAAACTTATTTTGCATCTGTAAATGTGTAAAATCCATTATACTTTAATTACTGATGCATTTCAGAGTGAAATTCATATTCTCTCGTTCTCTCTCTCTCCTCTCTCTCTCTCTCTCTCTCTCTCTCTCTCTCTCTCTCTCTCTCTCTCTCTCACACTCTCTCTCACACTCTCTCTCTCTCTCTCTCTCTCTCTCTCACACTCTCTCTCTCTCACTCTCTCTCTCTCTCTCTCTCTCTCTCTCTCTCACACTCTCTCTCTCTCTCTCACTCTCTCTCTCACACACTCTCTCTCTCTCACTCTCTCTCTCTCTCTCTCTCTCTCTCTCTCTCACTCTCTCTCTCTCTCTCCTCTCTCTCTCTCTCTCATCCACTCTCTCTCTCTCTCTCTCTCTCTCTCTCTCTCACACTCTCTCTCTCTCACTCTCTCTCTCTCTCTCTCTCTCTCTCTCTCTCTCACACTCTCTCTCTCTCTCTCACTCTCTCTCTCACACACTCTCTCTCTCTCACTCTCTCTCTCTCTCTCTCTCTCTCTCTCTCTCTCTCTCTCTCTCTCTCACACTCTCTCTCTCTCACTCTCTCTCTCTCTCTCTCTCTCTCTCTCTCACACTCTCTCTCTCTCTCTCTCTCTCTCTCTCTCTCTCTCTCTCTCTCACACTCTCTCTCTCTCTACACACTCTCTCTCTCTCACTCTCTCTCGCTCTCTCTCTCTCTCTCTCTCTCTCACACTCTCTCTCTCTCTCTCTCACTCTCTCTCTCTCTCTCTCTCTCTCTCATATATGCTAATTAGCGCTGGCGCAGTCATGAAGTGACACCAGGCCTGGCATTTAGAGGACAAACTGACGTCACACACACAGACAAGATCCCACATGCATAACAACATCTACAGCTGACAGAAACACACACTGTACCTCTGCAACACACACACATTCAATCCGTCTAATTACCTGAACGTCTTCTCTCAGTCCTGCTGCTACAAACACACACGCATCTCTCTCTTCTAGCCACTCACTGAGTGTGTGTGTGTGTGTGTGTGTGTGTGTGTGTTATCCTCTAAACTGCACTTACAAACACATTCTGGACGTCTGATCAATACACACAGATTTCCTCCTCTGTGTTTCGTCATGCTCAGAATAATCTGCCTGATTATGCACTGATTTGCATGGCACTGCATTGCTGGAGAGGGTCATGTGACCTTTAACCTTTGCTCTATGAGTCAACGACTGCGTTCAGATTCAGATCCTGATGTCTATGAGGTTTAGTCACTAAACAAAATGCAATGCAAGCTATGCTGAGCATATTAATCAACAAAACCTGACAGATACTCTGTGCAAATACACAAACACAGATGGAAATGCATGGAATTAAGATGACAGTTAACAAACTTCAACTAAAACTAATAAATTAGAGCTAAATTCAAAATATTAATAAATAAATTTGAGCTAAGTATGCGGAATATATTTTAAATATATCTATATCTATATATATATATATTTATTCATTTATTTATTTATTTATTTTTAAATGACAAAAGCTCATGACAAAATTACTAAATCTTTAACTAAAATTAAAATGAATTCTAAAAATATAAAAGCTAATTTAAAATATTAATAAATAAATTTGAGCTAAATATAGCCATATAGCCAAATAAATATATTTTAAATATATATATTTAAAAAACTAATAAAAATGACAAAAGCTACTGACAAAATTAGTAAAACTTAAACTAAAATGAAAATGAAATCTAAAAATATAAAAGCTAATTTAAAATATTAATAAATAAATCCGAGCTAAATACTGTATACTAAATATATTTTAAATATATATATATATATATATATATATATATATATATATTTTTTTTTTTTTTACTAATAAAAATGAGAAAAGCCCATGAATTTTTTAAAAAACTTAAACTAAAATTAAAATGAAATCTGGAAATATAAAACCTAATTCAAAATATTAATAAATAAGATTAAAAAATATATAATAATAAAAAAAAAATGACAAAAGCTCATGACAAAATTACTAAAACTTAAATTAAAGTGAAAACTGAAAATGTAAAAGCTAATTTAAAATATGAATAGATACTATAATGATATAAAAATAATACTAAAATAAAAAACTTTAGCTAAAGTTAATATTCACATTCTCGCAGGCCTAAACATAACAAAAGCAGAGAGATTAAGAGATAGAGATGAAATAGAGAGCAAAGAAAGTTTAATATTACAGAACAATGATCATAAATCAGCGTTTTTGCCCTTTGAATGCAGACGTGTTCATCTCTCTGATGATGCCTGATACCAGAATCAAGTACATGAAATCAAAATTTCCCATCACTTTCTTAATAAATATTGCTGTTTCCAAAATTTGTCAATTATGAAACATGTTTGATTCAGCCATAAAGCAGCCGTACAGAATCCAATAGTGTCAATATTCAACTTAGTTTTGTCCTAATTCAAAAGTGTCAATGCAGTCAAACTTAGTACAGTAACACTGAGGATTAATGATATGAACATAATATCACAGTACGAGCGACGGTATAATATCATATCACTCCTTACATCCATGATCCGATGGATAACATATTCAGATTCACAAATGCTGCTTCATGCCATCTATGAATATAAACCTAGTTTTATGCGACCTCTTCACCTCCTCTACGTTTGCTGCTCTCGTGGGGCAAACGTGATTAATCCTGCAAGCATTCAGAGCGCTGAACGTGTGTGTGTGAGGTATTAGTGGATTTGTACGCCCACCTCGTAAGGGTGTGCTTTAGTCAGTCGTGCTGATCTGGACTGATCCGGATCTGCAGATCTGAGACGTGTTTAAGGAGACGACACACACTCGTCATCGCTGCTGGACAAGATAACTGGATTAAAGTAAAGAGACTGCAGAGAAAATAGCAGAGTTTTATGCACGATATAGAGCACAGTGTGTGTGTGTGTGTGTGCGTGTGTGTGTGTGTTTTTGAGTGAGTGTGTGTGTGTGTGTTTGTTTTTGAGTGAGTGTGTGTGTGTGTGTGTATGTGTGTGTGTGTTTTTGAGTGTGTGTGTGTGTGTATTTGTTTTTGAGTGAGTGTGTGTGTGTTTGTTTTTGAGTGAGTGTGAGTGTGTGTGTGTGTGTGTGTGTGTGTGTGTGTGTGTGTGTGTGTGTGTGTTTGAGTGTGTGTGTGTGTGTGTGTGTTTGTTTTTGAGTGAGTGTGTGTGTGTTTGTTTTTGAGTGAGTGAGTGTGTGTGTGTGTGTGTGTTTGAGTGAATGTGTGTGTATGTGTGTGTGTCTGTGTGTTTGAGTGAGTGTGTCTGTGTGTATGTGTGTTCAGACATCCCAAGTCTCCTGGAAGTTGCGGGAGTCTCCCGCATATTGATAGCGGCTCCCTGATGCCCGCAAATTAGTTCAAATGTCCCGGATTCTCGAGCTCGCGAGCTCCAAACCGTGTAGCGCGCGCTCGGCAGAGAGGTAGAGAGCGAGAGACCTTGCGTGTGTGTGCAAATGTGTGTGTGTGCCTCATGAAGAGCATGTAAATCCCCCCAACAACAACAAAACCGAACAATCTCTCCCCCCACGCCGTCAACCAAAAGAGATACCTCCCTGAAATGACTTCTTGCAGGTTGGGATGTCTGTGATTTTGAGTGAGTGAGTGTGTGTGTGTGTGTGTGTGTGTGTGTGTATGTATGTATGTGTGTTTTTGAGTGTGTGTGTGTGTGTGTCTGTGTGTGTGTGAGTGTGTGTGTGTGTATGTGTGTTTTTGAGTGAGTGCTTGTGCGTGTGTGTGTGTGTGTGTGTGTGTGTGTATGTGTGTTTTTGAGTGAGTATGTGTGTGTGTTTTTGAGTGTGTGTGTGTGTGTGTGTGTGTGTGTGAGTGAGTGAGTGTGTGTATGTATGTGTGTTTTTGAGTGTGTGTGAGTGTGTGTGTGTGTGTGTGTGTGTGAGTGAGTGAGTGAGTGTGTGTATGTATGTGTGTTTTTGAGTGTGTGTGTGTGTGTGTGTGTGTGAGTGTGAGTGTGTGTATGTATGTGTGTTTTTGAGTGTGTGTATGTGCTGACTCAGGTAAGAGCTGCTGCCCTTGTGGAGTCATGAAGATATCAGTGGTGACAATTTTAACTCCTGTTCATCCATAAAAACATGAGTCCTCTTTTCTCTCCACCTGCAGTTCTACATCTTCTGCAACATTTACATTTATTCATTTAGCTGACGCTTTTATCCAAAGCAACTTACAATTGCTATATATTTCAGAGGTCGCACGCCTCTGGAGCAACTAGGGGTTAAGTGTCTTGCTCAGGGACACATTGGTGTCTCACAGTGGATTCGAACCCGGGTCTCTCACACCAAAGGCATGTGTCTTATCCACTGCACCATCTCCACACCCAAGACTCACTGCAAGACTCAGATCAAACAGCCATTAAAGAGCCCGTATTATGCCCTTTTAAAAATTCTTGATTTTGTTTCTACTAGAACAGGTTTTCCTGCTTGAATGTTGATTATTTTCCTCATATTCTCCATTGTTGCGACTCGTCTCTTCCCAGTCTGTCAGTAACGGAACCGGGAACACTTCCCATAAATCCTGATGTACTCGGTACATCATAAGAAGGATGGCGTCTACTCTAATATTAGTCTCTCTTTATTTATCCCCAGGTTTACCGAAGTCCGCCGGATCCAGGCCATATCCGGATCTGATGAAGGACCTGCGCCTGGACACACACACACACACACTCCAGATCTGAGGAAGGACCTGCGCCTGGACACACACACACACACACACACACACACTCCAGATCTGATGAAGGACCTGCGCCTGTACATGACGACAACGCATCCTGAAGTGTCACTAGTCTCTCCTGTGAAGGCCTCCTTCCCTTTACCTCTGTACTGATAATCGTTGTCGGGATCATTCCGGTTCGCGTGGCTCGCAGACGCGACAAAAATTTCAGGCCAGACAAGTAGTTTGTTGAGGGTTGATTTGTGAAGAAGGACTACACGCCTGCGCACATATATATTCAAACGCACATACCTATCGACTGAGCGAGTGTTTTTTCTGTTAGAAAGGTGTCTAAGTTTAGAAGTAATGATCTTCGCAACGGAAGTGAATCAATCAAAACTAACTTTAGCTGGACAATAACTTTATTCTAGAGCTGCTGTAAAGCCTAAACGATCTCTGTTACTGTAATCTCCTATTATCACTGTAAAGCTGCTTTGAAACAGTCCATACTGTTAAAAGCACTTTATAAAAAATGAAGGTGACTAACGCTCTGTTTACTTCCTGTCTCTATGAAGCCCCTCCTTCTGAAAAGCACACTGTGCTCTGATTGGTCGGCTGGATCAGTGTGTTGTGATTGGTCGAGCGCTTCGAGTGTGTTTGGGAAATGTCCCGCCCCTTCCCATAACCACCAGTTTAACACACTACTAACTAACTCAACCAGGCCCCGCCCCTTTATTCTGCGTATGAATTATTATAATGAGGAATATTGTGACGTGTTCGTTTCCGGGAGAAACTCAAGACTACAATGGAGGCGTTTCAGGAGTTCAGAAACACTGACACTGTAATAGAGAAGAACTGTGTGACTTTGCAGAGATTTTTTATGATCAAACAGCAACATTAATCAACAAAAAATCATTCAAATTTGGATTGATTTTATTAATAATGAACAATTCAGACTAAAGTGTGAAGCTTTTAGCAAATTCATTAAAATAATGAAAAGATTCACAAATCAAATCACTATGGCTAGGAAACCAGTTGAACTCTACTCACGATCTACATTTATCTTGTAAAGTTCACAAGCAATTACAAAGAAACAGAAAGTAACGCATTTAACTAAACTTCTTGTAAAACATACTCCAATAATCTTTGTTTTATTTACAATTCAATAGTAAATATGCATTTTTAAACTCTCATCTATTTTAAATAAATATTGCATCCAATATTTTTGGATGTTGTGATTATTTGAATTCCTTTCTGTGTAAAGCACTTTGAATTACCATCGTGTATGACGTGCTATATAAATAAACTTGCCTTGTCTTACCTTACAACTTCCAAACAAAATCCATATTTTTTATATTTTTACCGTCGTAGAAATCTAGTTTAAATGCATCTAGAGCCTCAAACTGATCTCAGAGTCTCTTGTAAGGATCTAATGGACTCAGAAACTGAATGCTTTGGTTCTGCCACTGTTGTGTGTTTATGCATACGGTCAGTCTGAAGCTGAGACTCGACGTTCCTGGACAAAATAAGATAACTTACTATCTTATACTTAAGATAAAATGTAAAGGCACTGCACTCATCAAAACTGCTCACAATCACTCAGTTTAAGTGATTTCTGCCAAACTCAACGATCTCACTGCGCTGACACTGCTTTATGGAAGCATCACTCAGTCAAAACCATTGATAAACTGCAATCACTCAAACTTATGCTCTAATAACTTGCCAATCCTCCAATACTACTAGTGTACTATTCTCTGTATATAATGTTTTACACTTACGTATGCGTTTACTGTGATATATAGGGCCTGCCGTCTTGTCATTGTGTTATTTGCTCTTGTTTGACTTTTATCCAGTCTGGCCCTTAAGATTAGTAATGAATCTGGTTCCTGAATGATTTGTTGAAGGGTATTTCAATCATTTTGAGGAAGAAAAGCACTATTCTCAGAAGCTTTAATGCCAAATTATGACCGTTTCAGATTTTAACTGAACAAACTAGATTTAAATTGCATGAAAAAAACAAATAAAAAACTGATATCATTTCATCTATTTTATTTTCAGGAGCTCTTTACGGAACCAAAAAGCAATGAAAATATTTGATAAGGGTATTTCTAACAGAACTGCACCTTTTACAAACCAATTGTACGTTTTCTTGGCAAACAAGGTACATTACAAGCAATTATATATATATATAAATGAAAATTCTGTGCCGAAACAAAAAATGTAATATGCAACCGAACCAAAAATAATTAATAATAAAAAATGAATTATCAATTACAATTAGTTAACCTAACTTATTTATTAATCAACACTCAAATAGCTAAAACGGAGTTATTAAATTGCACAAGGTAGTTTTTATATAAAAACATTTTATAACAGAATTGTTTCAACTCCAGCTTGTTGGTGAAATATAAACATTTAAACAACAATAAACTGTAATATCTTGTTTTCATGACAGATTTATTCAAACATACATTAAATAGGGTAATGAAGACATCACTAACAGGTTCTCTAGAGTTATTTTTTTCTAAGTAACTAATGAGTTTATGGATATTGAATAGCTTTCTTGAGTTTAATGTAACGTTACGATGTAATGTAAGAGCCTACAAGCTGTTTTATTGACATATTTACATGATGAGACATGATTGATTTCAGAAAGTTATTCTGTATCTTTCAACATTCCTTCTGATGTTCATTCATGTTTATTTGCTGCTGTAACTAGTAGTAAAGTAGTAGTAACTAGTATAAAAATTATTAGGGGTGTAATAATATATTGCATTAAAAAAAGCAACAATATGCATCGTGTATAAATCACTAAAGTTTTAGTGTCAGTACTACATTAAATTACTATATATAATGTTGAATATAATTTATAATAATGCAATGGGGGAATATTTGAGTGTCCTGTTAATGCCAAATGTCTTGTTACCAGTAAAAAGTGTCCGACATTATTTTAAATATATCTAATCACAGATTGAAAGCATATTCGTCTAAAAATAATTCTGTATTTTCAGCTTCAGAATTATGAATATTTTTATTCTGGTGTCTCTATTGTCCTGTGGATTGGGTTATCAGCATCAAGTCCAAGCCTATTCATTTACACACAGTGAAATATCAAACTTAGCATTTTAATCAACAGTACATTTTTTGTTAACCTTTTATCATATGTCTTGGAGTATCGTAATAATATCGTATCATGAGTTCAGTATCGTGATATGTATCGAATCGTGACATGAGGATATCGTTACACCACTAAAATTGATCGTTTGAACTTTATAATAAAATATTCTTGGTGTGATCAGGCCTTTAGCCTTGTTACTCCTGTATATTACAGCAGGATCACAGAGACAGACATGAATTATGCTAAATCAAAGTCTGGGAATTAGTGCTGTCAATCAAATCTGGCACCTATCCTAATAATGCTCACAATAACAAGCATCGCTCTATTCTTCATCTATTAATCAGAGATATACAGTAAGTCATTCTAACAGGATCACAGTGTTAAATACATGTACTGTAGCTAAAAAAAATAAAGCACTGTTTATTTCATTTGTATATTATGTTGTGTATTTTTATTTTCACCACTTTTGTAGGCTTTGTTTTTGTTTTTTAAATAGAAAAATGAGTCACTTGAAAAACAGTAAAACCACCATGAAAAAAAAAATCATGATAAAATCATGATTTTCCTGAATAAAATCGTGATATGATATTTTTGCCATATCGCCCACCCCTAAATCAAAGTCTGTGAATCAGTGCTGTCAATCAAACACCTAATGATGCTCACAATAACAAGCATGGCTCTATTCTTCATCTATTAATCAGAGATATGAGTCATTCTAACAGGATCACCGTGTGTTTCAGAATCAGATCACACCGGAAATCTGCAAAGCATCTATTAATGTTTCCTACAGTAACTCTACACCCTCCCTGCCATGTCTATCCCAACCCCCATCTCCTCCTGCACACACACACACACACACACACACACACACGTCTATAATAAGCACCATGCACGCTGTTAAGTAAGACCGCTTGCTCACTCTTCCTCTCATCACGATCCATTACTGATAGAAACACTTTTCAATATGTAACCGTAACCCTCAAGTTCAGTAACTGGGTCAAACATTCGAGAGGATCTTCTCAATGCGAGACGGACTGTAGATGTTAATCTGTTAGAGGACACTCAGCATTAGTATTTATTATATTTGCTTGAGTGCTTCACATTGCTGGTTGACTGCACTGGCCTTCAACACTCATGCAATGTGACTGTGACCCACTGCAATGTGTGTGAAGCTGACCTAAATGTAAGCTGATGCAAAAGCAATTACTTTCCGTATAAATAGTCATTTATATTTATAACTAGTCATATGGACTACTTTTATGGAATATATAAAAAAAAAATTGCTTTCATTGAATGGAAAAGAGCAGATGAACGACATGAGGATGAGCAAAATATACCAGACTTTTCCATTTTTGATTGAACTATTCCTTTAAAGTTCCGATGTGGTGAAAATTTAATGTTGTTTCTATGTCTATGTGGTGTTTTTAATATGCTTTAAGACAAACAATGTGTAAATTCATAAGTCGACAGCATTGCTGAGTATTTTCTCCTTAAAACTGCAGTGAACCAAAGACAGTCTCAAAAACACGGTTTGAAATCGCTGGTGTTTCTGACGTCACAAACTACCTTGTAACCAATCAGATCAACGTGTGATCGTCAACCAGTGGATCTCTGAGTGAGTGAGTGAGTGGAGGCGGGGCTCATTTGCATATTCATAGAACAACGCATACTAAATGAGGCAAGGGTGTCGAGTTACATTCAAGATATTTTAAGGCATGAAGAATTTTTAATCAAGAAAAAACATTTAAATATTTGATTTTGATGATCAAAAATGAGTTTTAATGGATAATGTGATTGACTACAGAGGGACATTAACACCAAACTACCTGTTTACACAGTGAAGGTTGCATTTATTCAAATATCTTAAATCCCCAAGGGAGTGAAAGCTCAGCATCTTCAGAAAGATGAATCCCTGTGTGTTTCTAATTGAAAATGTGCTTTCGGTCACAGCTGGAAGCATCCATAATAAACATACACTAATATACATCTTTTCACCAGAGAAGCTTGATCTCACCTGGGTGTGGTTTGTGTCCTAACAGCTCCAGAACGCAGAAATCTCAGCGTGTGATTGGACGTCACATCTCTCTTGTGTGGATTGGTTGAGAGGTGGCAGAGGCGGGCCCTCACAACCATCAGGACCAATGAGAACTGATCTAGGGATAAAATCACAATCATAATTAGAGTCTGAAAAGTATGCATGTACTACTAACATCATGAGAAAAATGTTAGTATTATTGAACATTATAATAATAATAAACAATAATAAAATAATAATAATAAACTTTTTTTATTATTGAACATTGCAGTGTTTATTATCAATGATTTATCGGTGCACATCATTATTGTTTTAATAATCCTGAATCAGAAAAACTTCTTTTCACAGCATCTCTTCTCTTCTCTGATGATGTGGGCGGAGCAACCTGTCAATCACATGAGATCCACCAATAGCAAACCACAACATCCAATCAATTCCCCACAGACAAAATCAAGCCCCGCCCACATTTGTTCTTGTTCCAGAAGCGTTTCACTCGGATATACGACACAATAGAGAAGAAAAGACGAGCACAACTTAATACGTATCAGCCTGACTTTAAAACAATCTGGATCTACTTGGCAACGATGACTTTTTGATTAAAAATATCTCTTTTTAAGTCGTTTCAGAGCAAATACTTTGAGATTCGTTGTTACTAATATATCTTCTCTGATTTATAAGTGGCATTAGACTTGGTAAATCTGAATCGGATTCATTTCTAAGAATCAATTTAATTCAATGTATCAATTCCAAATGGTTCCTGAGAGAAAAAAAAACTAGAGATGCACCGATATAAAAATTTGGACCAATACCGATAACCGATAAATCTTTATATTTGAAAGCCGGTAACTGATATATTGGCTGATAAATCTAAATCCAAATTTTTATGTAATTTTTGAGAGCCTCATTACAAAAACAAAAGTCTCACCATTAAAAGCCACGTCCCAAACACACAATTATAATGTTCTCATGATCATTTTATACAGCCGATATGACAAACTTTTCCTTTTAAGTGATTCCAATCATATTTCATGCAATTCAAAACATCATGGCGAACATCTAAAGTGTCTCAGCTGAAGGAAATAATCCATTATTTATCAGCTTTAATAAATCAGCCAAATTTTCTAATCTGGCCGATAACGATAACATTAAAAATAAACATATATCGGCCGATTAAAAAACTACATTCCTAAAAAACAACAACTTTAAAGCCATTTCAGAGCAAATACATTGAGATTTTGTTACTATAGACTTTTAAGAATCAGTTCAGCCTGTTCAATATCATCCAAGACATCTCTAATATCATCAGAAATACAAAAAGGCAGACCTTTTGACTCTGTGTGCGTAACTGCACACCTGGTCCGCATCCGAATCAGCAAATAAATCTGCATATCCGCACTAATCCTGATAGATTAATCTATTTTCTGTGCTGAGCCGCACAGGGCTAATGTGCAGCGCTTGTCCATCGAGCACACACTTTATTAACATTTCAGAGTGTGTGTAGCTCTGTGACTTTCACTCCAGTGCACATGAAATCATGCGATGGCGGCAGTCATGCAACAGTCACGAGAGGCTCGCATACGTCGGGCTCTTTGGGTCTCGAAGCTTGTGATTTCAGAAAAACATACATCTCGACCCCCTGGCTGTGACTTTCCCAGTGTCCCCTACAGCAACCCGAGATCCAGCCTTTCTGTGACGCTTGCCCTCTTTACACAACATAGCTCATGCAGACTCATGAATAATGAATTTCAATAATGCAGCTACTGTACTTGAGCAAGACTGATGCGCCACAGAGAGAGAAAGGTGTGATGAGAGATGCAAGAAACATAACAATGGATATAGTGGTTCCCATAGGAAAGAAATATCACATCTCAATATGGAGAACAAATTGAGATCTTGATGTTTCTCACCCTGTGGTGAAAATCCAGCTTTTAATGTTGTTTATATGTCTATGTGGTGTTTTTAATATGCTTAAACCATGTGTAAATTCATAAGTCGACAGCATTGCTGAGTATTTTCTCCTTAAAACTGCAGTGAACCAAAGTGATTTAGTGATTTTTTTTTGTAATTTTAGTGATCAAAGATGAGTTTTAAGGGATAAAATGATTGACTAAAATGCCTCAAAGTCAAAGATTTCTCATCAAATTTTTCCAAGACCCAATTAAAAATACAAAGAATACAAAGTACAAAATTAAAACATGCTATCAAATCAATTTATAATATAATTAATATTAGCTATAATATCCACATTCAAATGTATAGCTCAAGATTAATATAGTTTTGCATTTTGATTTTAACACTGTTTCAACTGAATTCAAATGTACTTTTACATTTAAACCACTATTTTTAGTGCAAGTTTTTAGTTTACTTTGAGTTGATTTTCTTTCAGTAATCACAATAACTTGACTTTTACCATGTTCTCATTTCTCCTAAAGTCAACATAATTTGTCATTTGCAACCCATTTTACAAGCATAATTTGATGCATCTCTGCGAAACTGGATATAAGAGAAACATTCATTGCAAGGACTTGATTTTATAGAGAAACTGAGTCAAATAAGTGTTTGCTACAATAGTGCATGAAAAGTCATTTTCAGAAGGTAATAGAAGACATTTCCCTTCATTGCTGCAATAATGTGCGCTACTAAATCAATAACAATCAGACCATCTTGATTTCATCTTGACTTTTAGCAGAGGCTGTTTTAGACCATCTCATGTGCAATCTACGATTTTCCTCTGGGTGGAGAAGAGTAAAGCAAGGTTGAAATTAGGGCTGCACGATATTGAAGAAAAATGCGATAACTCATTAAATAATGCGATATTCGATATGCGATACGATAATGCGTGTAAAATAAACTTAAAGGTGCAGTGTGTGATTTTAGCGGCATCTAGTGGTGAGGTTACGAATTGCAACCAACAGAAGTTACGGTGGCCGACAGGCAGGGGCGGATCTACGGGGTGGCAAAGGATGGCAGCTGCCACCCCTGGGATACAGTCTTGCCACCCCTGTTGCCACCCCATTTATAAATCAGATAATATTTTTTAAGTATATTTTATGTTCATAGCCTACTCACAATGGTTTCACCCATCACCAGCACGGCAGCGACCCCCGCGAAATTTCACAAGTCACGCCAGCGAGCAGGGCAGCCTGGACAGTGCCTCGGAGAAGAGAGGCTGACAAGCAGTGAGTTTAGATTTAGAGGCAAGTTTGACACCAAGTCGAAGAAGTCCATAGCAGACAGTTAACCCTGCAACAACCACATTGTTACGTTATTTACATCCGCAATACTTTGTTGTCTCATCGAATTTTTCTATGATCGTCAGGTCAGATAAGGGTCTAACGTTAGTCTAGCTCTTTGTGTGTGTTTAAACTACTGCTGTCACAAAATTGGCATGCATCCACTTTCCCAGCATCTATGATTATCCAATTTTGAAAAATGGTCAACATGCCAAATTAAACTGAGATATCTAAGCGGTGTCATAAGCTGGTGATGCACAAGCACTGCACGTTTGACTCACATGGACACCTGTTATCAACAATGTGACCGTTTTCTCTCTGTTTGATTGCGCATTTTGCAGTTAATTTAGCCCTACATGACTGAAATTCTACTCAATCACAACAAGTAAAAGTAGCCCACTACTTTCAAATAGGGGAACGGTACATGTATTCGTATTGAACCGAAACGGTACGGGCGTCACGGTTCGGTGCACGAATTTACATGGAGAATACACGGTATAAAATAAATAAAACTCTAAATAGCGATAAATTTCGCTCTATTCGCGTTTGGTGTGAACGCAGCATAATGAACAGGCTACGATGTCAATATTGCACTGCTGGAGTGTGTGTGTGAGAGAGAGAGGCGTGGGCGCGATCGAACTGTGTTTGTGTGAGAGAGAGAGAGAGAGAGGTGCGGGCGCGATCGAACTGTGTGTGTGTGTGTGTGTGTGTGTGTGTGTGAGAGAGAGAGAGACGCGGGCACGATCAAACAGTGGAAAAATAAAAACATACTCCGTCATTTTGTTCATACAGGACATCACTCAAACTGCAAATTGTTTACTTATATTTGTGTACACTCGCAATAAAACACAACATTGTGCTTTTGTCACACTCTAAACTCTTGTCAAACTGTAACCTACAAAACTCACTAGAAGACATCGTTTGAGGGGTCTTTTTTTTTTTTATCTCCTGGGGAGCATACCCCCAAACCCCCCAAGAATTGCTTTTTCACAAAGTACAATTTAAGTATAGACTACACAGACTGTTGATAGTGATTACACAGAGAAAGGGTCCACAATTCACAAATTAAGACCCACACCATCCAAAAACCCAGCTACATCTCTGATTTGACTCCCACTCCGTGTAATGTAATTTAGAGAACAAAACACATTCAATGAAAACCGTAGCATTTTAAATTATGAATAATGTCCATGGTCCCCCTCCTGAAACCTCATGCCACCGCTTTGCCACCCCAGGAAAAAATCTCTAGATCCGCCACTGCCGACAGGAAGTGATGTCATCGTCTGAGACAGCAGAGAGTAGCAGTTCAGCAATGAGGTTTCTTTACAAGGATAAATTAAGAACTTATGTTTACTTAATTATTCAGTAAAACTACATGTTATTGCGAATATTATTGTTACTTGTTCATCATTGTGTCAGTGTTTGATTCACTGAACTAAGCTTGCTTCCTTGCACGAAGAGCAACATAGTAACGAAACGCGTTTGTCCGTTTAGGGCCACCGTAGAAACATGTCGGCGCATTTCAATGATCGGGAACGCTGTCGGCTACGCTAGAAACATGACCACACAATATGTCGACCTCCATAGAAGGGGGCGCCCGCGGTTATGGAGATATAAATGTCTCATTCTAAGATAATAAAAACATAACGGTTCATTATGCAAGGTCTTTATACACCACTGAAAACATAGTTATGGATCTTATATTGCATTTCTGTCAATAGATCATCAGAAATATTACACAATGCACCTTTAAATTATATTTAAAATTATATAACCTACATACGTGTTTCACATTCTTTTTGTGACAAGAAAACATCCCTACAGCTTCTGAAAGTGAACATCAGTGTTTTACTGTAACATAAGAAGTGTTATTTTAACATCAGTGTAAATCAGGGGGTTTAGGGGTTCAGGTTATCCTACATTAGGTTTATTTAACAACAGAAACTGAATAATCAAATGTAAAAATAAAACACTGCTTAAGTTTTCACTGTATAAATGAAATATATCCTGATTCTTTTTAAAGCTACAAAAGTTATTTAGCCAAGAGCAGAGAGTGATTTTCTCTCTGTCTTTTGTTCATGACCCAGTTATTGTAAGCCGTTGCGATATGCATATCGCGATATATGCATCTGCAATATTTCGATAATTTCGATATATTGTGCAGCCCTAGTTGAAATGGACATAAAAAGCAAGAGATAAAAGATGTTCTTTAGCAGAGAAGATAGTGCTGGAAAGGGACAGGGATGATCGAGACACAGTGGAAATGGATGTGAAAACTAGAGAAAATAAAAAGAAACAGCTGAGCGGTGCAGCGCAGCACCTTGCCGCAATACAGCAGAATTCATCAACAACCGGTCAATGAGCATCGGGCAAATAAAAAGGCCATGCATGAGTCTGACGAGAGTTGCATCAACAGCCTGGCTTTCCAAAAATATGCTGTTATAGTGCAACCCTGGAGATTTCAATCGGCCCACAGATCATATTTGTGCGTGATCATCGGACACAAACAGACACAAACAATCAATAGTGATCGTGTCATGCCAAACGGAGAGTTTGTCTCATCCCGTCTGAGTGGGACAGAAATGGATGTTTGCTTGTGACTCTGACATTTACAGCTCTCATTAAACCGATCCAATAGCTGTCGAAGGAGACCAAACGCCCAGAAGAATCACACGAATAGACCAAACAGCATTTAAAATTAGCATGCAATTCGTCCCTGCTTTACGAAAAATTAATGTTACCTAAAGTTGTGTGGCTAGTAGAATATGCAATTTTTTTTTAAACAATGGGATTTTCAATTGGCTTTTGGATAAGCTTTGTGACCAACAAAAGTTTGATTCACACCAAGCATAACTATAACAATAACAATATAATTCTAAATACACTGTAAAAAAAAAAAAAATCGCTGCCTTACATTTGTATGTACATTCAACTGGATGTTTAAGTCATTTCAACTTAAATTACATTAAACTGACTTTTAAAAAATGAATCTGTATAACTTATAAAAAAAGGTATAAAATTGCTTATTTTTGATGAGTTAAAGCAATGTAAAAAAGCATGTTGTCATAACTTACTGATCATATAATTTTTTAGTGTTTAAAAGAATAGCAGATTCCACACTATAACTATAACAATAACAGCACAGATACACCATATTGTTGGAATCACTTTAAAGTCAAGCTGAAATATAGTTGAAATAATATCAGTTGCTGTTTCAATGCTGAAAATGTTGAAACAATATTTAGGCCTATAATAATCAATTTAATCAAGCCTTTGAAACAATGTTGCAAACTTGCAATATCAACATTGATTCGATTTGCAGACATATAATTTATGTCTTAAGTCCCTCTGTGGTGAAAATCCAGCTTTTAATGTTGTTTATGTGTCTATGTGGTGTTTTTAATATGCTTTAAGACAAACCATGTGTAAATTCATAAGTCGACAGCATTGCTGAGTATTTTCTTCTTAAAACTGCAGTGAACCAAAGACAGTCTCAAAAACACGGTTTGAAATCGCTGGTGTTTCTGACGTCACAAACTACCTTGTAACCAATCAGATCAACGTGTGATCGTCAACCAGTGGATCTCTGAGTGAGTGAGTGAGTGAGTGGAGGCGGGGCTCATTTGCATATTCATAGAACAACGCATACTAAATGAGGCAAGGGTGTCGAGTTGCATTCAAGATATTTTAAAGCATGAAGAATTTTTTTCAAGGAAATTTTTAGATAAGGATAGTATTCTGATATAGATAGTGTATAGATAAGGATAGTATTCTGATATAGATAGTGTATAGATAGTTTAACTGTTCGGATGATGACGTTTAATGTCCACACGAACTCTGTTAGCAAGTAAAACTTTTTTTAAAAATCACAAGGTGATATTTATGATGTATTTCATGTTGTAGAATATAACTTGAAAATATCTTGTTCACCACAGCCCTTATTTCAGGCATTTAAACAAAAGCCCATTCAAAAACTCATTGACGATTGACCCATTGACTTGCACTGGCCTACAAAAAGATGTCATCCCTGCAGGACTCTATCGTATTTTTGAAACTTTAATTGTATTTTGCATTGATTTTGTTGGGGAAATGTGTAGAATTTGAGAAAGAATAATACATTAGCCACAACATAGTAACGGTATTGTACTGCGTCAGAATATCCTCTGTCCATCTGTACAGTCTTTAATTGCATTTGTGCGACATCTTCCTGACACAGCGCTGGCCTGTCTCTCTCTCTCGCTCTTTCAGCAGGATTGAGGGATTGTATGGAATCAAGAGGATGATTCGATGGGATCTGGCACTGAACACTCAAATCCAATTTGAACTGAGAACAAGGCAAGTAAAAGACGAGGCCAGACTGGGTCAAGACGGGCCGCATCACAGCAGCTTACAGTAGCAAGAGTTAGGGTGAATCCCAATTCTCTGTCTTATTCCCTTCCCATTAGTTTTGCATGTTCACGTGAGAGTAAGGGCTGTCCCAATTCTCGTTTTGATCGAGGGGTAGGGCTAAGGGGAAGTGGTAGATCAAGCATCTTCGCAAGCTTACTTGAAACTAAGGAGCACCCCTCGATCAAAACGAGAATTGGGACAGCCTTTACTCTAATGTGAACGTGCAAAACTAATGGGAAGGGAATGAGACAGAGAATTGGGATTCACCCTTAAACTTGCTCCTGTGATACTTAGTGGTGGGAATCGAAAATCGATTCCAATTCTGGAATCGGATACTTAAAGAGGTGATATAATGCCCCTTTTTACACGATGTAAAATAAGTCTTTGATGTCCACAGAGTGTGTATGTGAAGTTTTAGCTCAAAATACCCTACAGATAATTTTTTATAGCATGTTAAAAATTGTCACTTTTTGAGGGTGAGCAAAAACACACCGTTTTTATGTCTGTCCCTTTAAATTCAAATGAGCTGCTTCTCCCGGCACAGGGGGCGGAGCTTCAAAAGCTTGTGTGTGTGTGTGTGTGTGTGTGTGTGTGTGTGTGTGTGTGTGTGTGTGTGTGTGTGTGTGTGTGTGAGCTGTACTAAAATGTCAGAAACTGTTCTGACTTTTATGTTCAAACCAAAGTCAGAACATTATGAGATTCAAGAACATGTAGAATACAACAGGATGTTTCTAAATGGTTAGTTGATGAATTTATGTAGCTGATGTGGAGTTAACTATCTTCAAGTCATTGATTAGCATATTCTGTCATGATAATCTATAAAATGCGTTCCCGGGGGCGGGGTTTATGTACATTTTTGGGTTAGTGATGTCACTAACCCGCGAAGAAGGTCATTGTAGTCTCTATCAGTCGTTTGTTGTAGTCTTTAAAAAGTGATTTCTGTAAAAGAAAATATCTCCCTTTGCTTTGAACTTTGAGCGCTGTAACTTTGCAGATGTTGTTTATGCTCAAACAGCAACATTACACACTAACTAAAGTTAGAAAAGTGAAATCATAATCAATCACCCCTTTAAGGTCAGGAATCGGATACTTGTTATAAAAATTAAAATTCCTTTGTGTGCATTTTAATGATTTTAAACCATTCATGCGTAAGAAGACGCTGACGTGTTCACATCCAAAACGAGCACACAGAAATCGGAAAAGTGCGCGATACTGAACTTTGCACTTTTGCACAAAAATATGTCGGTTATTAAACACAATCGGTTATGTTTAAGTGAACATAAACAGTCGATAAAGGAAACGCATGTGTATCAGTATATTTGTAACGGTCACCAGCTGGAGTGCCCTTGAGAGCCACCAGAGGGCACTCCAGATAGGACTATTATCACTCATAAACTACATTTCCCATAACTCACTGCCCGGACTCACCATCACTTATCACTGATCACATTCACCTGTACCTCATTCACTAATTGCATTCACCTGTGTCTCATCTTGTTTGCCTGTCTATGTATACCTCTGTGTTTCAGTTGTGGTTGGTCGGTTGTTGTTGTTGTTGCTTCAGTGTTCGTGTCCTGAGTTCCGTGTTCCTTTGTTTCACCTGTTATTTTATTAAATTAGCTGCATTTGGATTCTCTCTCTGCTTCGTCCTTGCTGCATCATCACAGAACGACCGACCAGCGATGAATCCAGCAATCCGTCTCTTTCGCCTCAGCCAAGGTGACCGCCCTATTGGGAAATATGTGGAGGAGTTTTGTGGACTTTGTGATGAACCAGAGACTGTCCAAGTCACGTCTGCCGATCCAGAGACTGTCCAAGTCACGTCTGCCGATCCAGAGACTGTCCAAGTCACGTCTGCCGATCCAGAGACTGTCCAAGTCACGTCTGCCGATCCAGAGACTGTCCAAGTCACGTCTGCCGATCCAGAGACTGTCCAAGTCACGTCTGGCGATCCAGAGACTGTCCAAGTCACGTCTGCCGATCCAGAGACTGTCCACGTCACTTCTGCCCAGTCAGAGACTGTTCACGTCACTTCTGCTGATCCAGAGACGGTTCACGTCACGTCTACCCAGTCAGAGCCTGTTCACGTCACGTCTGCCACGTCAGAGACTGGTCACGTCACTTCCTCCGAGCCAGTGTCTACGGACAAGATGGCCGAGTCAGAGACTGTTCACGTCACTTCTGCCAAGCCAGAGACGCTTCACATCACTTCTACAGAGCCAGTGTCTAAAGACAAGATGGCCTATCCAGAGTCGGTTCACGTCACTTCCTCCGAGCCAGTGTCTACGGACAAGATGGCCGCCTTCGAGCCAGTGTCTACGGACAAGATGGCCGATCCAGAGTCATTTCACGTCACTTCCTCCGAGCCAGTGTCTACGGACAAGATGGCCGAACCAGAGACTGTTCACATCACTTCTGCTGATCCAGAGACTGTTCACGTCACTTCCTCCGAGCCAGTGTCTACGGACAAGATGGCCGCCTCCGAGCCAGTGTCTACGGACAAGATGGCCACCTCCGAGCCAGTGTCTACGGACAAGATGGCCGCCCCCGAGTCTGTTCCTGTTCCCGAGCCAGAGTCTGTTCCTGTTCCCGAGCCAGAGTCTGTTCCTGTTCCCGAGCCAATGTCTGTTCCAGAGCCAGTGCCTGTTCCAGTGCCAGAACCATTGTTTGTTTCTGTGTTTGTGTCTGTTCTTGTGGCTGTTACAGTTTTGGTGTCTGTTCCTGAGCCGTTGTCTGTTCCTGAGCTAATGCCTGTTCCTGAGCCAGTGCCAGTGTCTGTTCCAGAGCTGGAGCCAGTGGCTGTTCTAGAGCCAGAGCCGGTGCCGCCTGCTCAACCGCAGTCTCCAGGTCCTCTTCCGCTCCACGGGCTTGGCCCTCCATCCCGCCCCCAGGTCCGCCTCCACTCCACCTCCCTCCTGGACAAGTTGAGGAGCGTCTGGAATCTGCTCCTTAAAGGGGGGGCTATGTAACGGTCACCAGCTGGAGTGCCCTAGAGAGCCACCAGAGGGCACTCCAGATAGGACTATTATCACTCACAAACTACATTTCCCATAACTCACTGCCCGGACTCACCATCACTTATCACTGATCACATTCACCTGTACCTCATTCACTGATTGCATTCACCTGTGTCTCATCTTGTTTGCCTGTCTATGTATACCTCTGTGTTTCAGTTGTGGTTGGTCGGTCGTTGTTGTTGTTGCTTCAGTGTTCGTGTCCTGAGTTCCTTGTTCCTTTGTTTCACCTGTTATTTTATTAAATTAGCTGCATTTGGATTCTCTCTCTGCTTCGTCCTTGCTGCATCATCACAATATTGGATCTGTGCAGCTCTTAAAGTGACAGTAGCCTAATATTCCTAATATTCGTCCGTCTCTATAATAACACTAATCCAAACAGATTGTCTATTTTCCATACAATGACCCGGCCGGCATTTCAAC
Source organism: Gila orcuttii (assembly GCA_026230005.1). Taxonomy (NCBI): domain Eukaryota; kingdom Metazoa; phylum Chordata; class Actinopteri; order Cypriniformes; family Leuciscidae; genus Gila; species Gila orcuttii. The sequence continues at coordinate 2,234,455 of JAPDVR010000016.1, read as the reverse complement.
ATTTATTCAAAGGGAAATCAATGTCATGGATTAAGGTTGAATCAAACATTTGTTTTGTGAAAATATTAAGACATAAATTATATGTCTGCAAATCGAATCCATGTTGATATTGCAACATTGTTTCAAAGTCTTGATAAAAAAAAAAAAAATTTGAAATATTTTTTTTTTTTACCACCATTCAGCATTAAATATTGTTTCAACATGAAACACCAACTGAAATTATTTCAACTACATTTCAACATTGAAGGTCTTTCGCGTGCCGACTGGGAAAAGCATATTGAAAACCCCCAAAATATAAAAGCAGCATTAGTGTATACGACTTTATTTCAAATATTCAAAGTTGTGTCTGAGGAACAAACCAAAAATTATTAAATGAATTAAATGAAAATCTCTTAAATTGCATTTGTGCATTTGTTCAGATGTTTTAAAACAAATATCTGCATGCAATATTTTTAATAAATGATGACTTTAATTGCATTTTATGGTGTTTATTTGTCATTTTTGAAGCTTGTCACAAAATTCGTTCATAGTATATAAAACAACAGTTCAGAGATTATTAATATTGGTTCGGAGCAACACGAAGGTGAGTGAATGTCTATTTCTTTAACAAATGTAACATTTCTACTTATTTAATCATGCATTTCCTATAAAGACTTAAAGAAGGGTGTTTTGACACAATGCTTGGCTGCTTCTCAACAGTGGGGCTCGTGCATGAGCAGATCTACACAGTGAGAGAGACTCAAAGAAAGAAGCTATTAACCGTACGCCCTCCAGGTCTAAATGCCACTGAATTTTAGAGATTCCACTGAGATTTCTAAGATTTCACATTGTGCAAAGGCACGTCAAACGTAACACAGCATGTCCAGTTCTATTGGCTGCATCACAATCCTGAAAAACATACAGTAATAAGATGTGGCATATGCTCTTAAAACCAAGAGTTCAGTCCAGGACTAAAGCAATGGCGCAGACATTCACAGCTTCAGTCCGTAACTAGGTCAGATTTGTTTCATCCTATACCCATCAACCAGCAGCCGAATGAATGGTTTAGTCCCAGTATAATGGCGTTTCCTTTGCTTTGTCAGTAGTTTGTTGTTTGTGTTGAAAATGATTCCACGTTTCCTCTTTAGCATTAATTAAATCGCCCTTCCCTTCCCCTTTCTGTCTGTCAGAGCCGTCCATTAGCATAATAAAAGAAAGAAGCTTTTGTGCAACCTCTCAATTCAATTCCATCGGCGACCAAGGGCTTTCAGTTCCCAGCATGCTGTTCAATCTAGCCACCATTTGGAGATTAATATTCTGCATTTGCACATATTAATGACTTGCATCAGGTAATTAGAGAATGTAGGGACTTCTAAACGTCTGTTTTTTTAGTTTTTATTTAAATTGTATTAATATTTTGAATTCGCTTTTTTGGTTTTCGTGTTAATTTTAGTTTCATTTTTAGTAATTTCGTCATGCTTTTTTCGTTTATTGTTTTTTAAACAATGCTATTTAAGTTTAATTTATTTTTATTTTCATTTCATTAGTTTGTTGTTGTTTTTTTAACATTGCTATTTAAGTTTAATTTATTTTTATTTCAGTTTTAGTTTTATTTCCAGTTTTAAAAAAATGTAGTGCTTCAACTTGTTTCAGCTTTATCCCAATCAACAGAAATGTTTTAGTTTTAGTTAACGACTGAAATGCCTGATTAAAAATGCATTGAAATCAATTGCTATTAGTCGGTTGGCTTGTGCTAAAAATACACAACATTAAGTTTTAGCAGATATAAGCATTTAAGATGTAGTTTCTCTGTTTCTGGAAAAAAAGTTTGTTTGACGGGATGCATTGTCCCAATATAATTCTCTCTAGTATGAATTATAAACACCTGCATCTTTAATCACATACAGTCTAAGTAGACACTACATACACATTGAAACTAGCATGTCTAAACCGTAATTAAACAATTTAATAATCAATTAAAAGTGACTTTTTACCTGTATGTTATTACGCTGTATCCTATGGAAGTTTGTTTCCGCCACAGAATAAAACATTTTAAAAGATAATTGTGACTTTATTTCTCAGAATTGCGAGATATAAAGTCAGAATTGCGTGAAATAAAGTCGCAATTGCGTGTTATAAAGTCAGAATTGCGAGATATAAAGTCAGAATTGCATGTTATAAAGTCATAATTGCGAGATATAGGCCTAAAGTCGCAATTGCGTGTTATAAAGTCAGAATTGCGAGATATAAAGTCAGAATTGCATGTTATAAAGTCATAATTGCGAGATATAGGCCTAAAGTCGCAATTGCGTGTTATAAAGTCAGAATTGCGAGATATAAAGTCAGAATTGCATGTTATAAAGTCATAATTGCGAGATATAGGCCTAAAGTCGCAATTGCGTGTTATAAAGTCAAAATTGCGAGAGGAAAAACTAACAATTCTGACTTTATATCACGCAATTCTGACTTTATAACACATAATTGCGAGTTTATATCTCGCAATTCTGACATATTTTCTCAGAATTGTGAGATATAAACTCGCAATTGTGAGTTATAAAGTCCCAATTCTATGGAAAAAAAAGACTGACTTTTTTCCCCTCAGAATAGTTTATATCTCACAATTCTGACTTTATAACACGCAATTGCGACTTTATACCATGCAATTCTGACTTTATATCTCCCAATTGCGTATTATAAAGTCATAATTGCGAGATATAAACATTCAATTCTGAGAGAAAAAGTCAAAATTTCAAGTATATTTCTCGCAATTGCGACTTTATATCACGCAATTCTGACTTTATAACCTGCAATTGCGACTTTATATCACGCAATTCTGACTTTATAACCTGCAATTGCGACTTTATATCTCGCAATTCTGACTTTATAACCTGCAATTGCGACTTTATATCTCGCAATTCTGACTTTATAACACTCAATTGCGACTTTATTTCATGCAATTCTTACTTTATATCTCGCAATTCTGAGAAATAAAGTCAGAATTGCGAGATGTAAACTCGCAGTTGTGAGAAAAAAAGTCTGAATTGTGAGATAAGAAAGTCGCAATTACTTTTTTTTATTTTTCATTCTGTGGCGGAAACAAGCTTCCATAGTATCCACATTGGACCAGCGGTTTGGAAAATGGATTCTGCGCCATCTTCTGGTCAAACACGGGAATTAATTCACAGTGCATTCTGGGTATTCTCTAGCCGTTGAGCGTACATCGGTTGGACACTCGTTATTTTGATGCATTGTGGGATTGAATGAGTGCACTATGGTTTCGGATAACACTACAAATGGCTGTTCCCTCAGATAGTGCCGTATTTAATGCTATAGGGGGCCATTTTAAACACAGCCATGGTCTTACTATTGGAGAAACAAAAGCGTAACGGCTAAATAGGATCACGTGTGCATTGACAACCAATCACATTACAGCCTTGACATCATTGAATTTTGTTCAGAGTTGTGCGAGTCAATCACTGTTTGCGTATACCATAGAAATGAATGAGAAGTGACATAAACTGAATAATAACTGTTGCAAAATTATCCGTGACTTCTCTTACAAAACAGCATTTTTTTCAGTCAAACTCTAAAAATAGACAAATCCAACAAGAATGTTTAAGGTCAAACATGTTGATTAGACAAGAGGCTGTCGATTCATTAACGATAAGCTTTAGTGAAGCCTCTCCATTGACATCCATTCAAAAAATTGACTTATTTTGGACCTTGAAACTTTTGGTTTTGCCAGGCTGTGACGTGAACTAAAGGCAAGTAACCATTTAAAAAAAGATATTTAAACTTGTATTTCACTAAATGTGATTCAGATCAGCCGTTCAAATATGCAAAAATGCTTAATTTAGAGACAAATGATGAAATTCTGTAGACAAGAGAAGGTCAGAGGTCATCATACCGCAGAAAATAAACCTGAGCATGTTTTTGTGTCATCATGAAGCGAAAGTGAATTTGGGTCACGGGATCTTCCTGTATTTCCTGATGTGTAATTACAGCAAGCCGTCGCTAGCACAGAAAATACATCATATGTTCCCCATTCATCATCACTGAGTCATCAACATGAGCCTGAAACCACACAAAACACTGAACACACACACACACATCCTACATGCTAATGCTTGAGATGCGAGACCATTACAGAACAACAACAGTCTGGTTCAGGAAGCAAAAAAATTCCCTGCATTTTGCATAACAAATTAATCTTTCAAAACAGATCTGCTATGAGTTCTCGGGGATAAACGGTGATGTTTGCTTTTGCAGAAGCCACAAATCAGCATTATTATGCATTATTAGCATTATTGTTGTTTTAAAAAAAAATCATGTTTAATTGCAGAATTTATTGTACATTATTTATTTCAATGCATGATTTGAATTGTTATTGCATCAGAAAAGCAAAGTCTTTTATCATTTTTTTCTTAACTTGAACTAAGTTCAAATACT
>JAPDVR010000016.1:2212527-2227527 GCA_026230005.1 Gila orcuttii | reverse complement strand
CATTCAGAAACACGGCAGTTCTCCCACTGTACGACATAATCACATGGTCCACGGGATTTACAACTGCAGAGTAAATATCCCACAACATATGTGCAGTCTGAGACATTTATAGTCCAGACGCAACGCAAAAGACAGAGCGAAGCGTCGCGTCGAGAGCGCGTCTCAAAAAATAGCCAGCAGCAATCACTGAACAATAGTAGCCTAAACACGCGAATGCTCGTCCGAGTCATTAAAGAGAATCGGTTCTTTTGAACTGTTCACGTCAGTGATTCACTTAAAACGATTCTGTGATTTGTTTTAAAATATAATGTATTATTAAACGTAAAAGACTACTGTGTTGTTACGTTTGTCACATTTACTGTTTATTTAAGCTCAAGTCAGGTCGTTAAACATACAAACGTGAGAATGTAGCCTACTTTGTTTAGGAGCCAATACTAGTTTTCACCAAAAATATGAACTAGGACATATGCATTTCACAACGTGTATTTTCAATTTAGCTTACTGTAGTCATCGTTCATCATCAACAACAACACACACACACCAATTTATCTGATAACTCGATTCGCTATCGCCACAGACCAATTCATAACAAAGAGTCGATTCATATGAACAATTCGTTTACGAACTGGACATCACTACAACCATGATCCCCAATCAGTGTTTAAACAATCATGATGTGACCACTATGACAATCAGAATAAAAACAGAAACGTTTATCCTGAACAACTCACAAAATCAATCCGTCCGAAGCGAAGCCCAAAATGACCTAACGTTAGGCTACTCCGCTCAGAAAGACTATTTCCTCAATCCAATGTGTTGAACAGATTTGTCCAAATCCATACCTGTCATCTTATTCCAGACAGAACAAGTCATGTGTGTTTATCAAGTAAACAAAGACAAAAAGGTCAATCTTTTGTTGGTTCTCCCGTTTAATCTTAATCCGATTTGAATCTTCCTCGCCGTCCGTCTGTCCGAACAGCAGCGAGCGCGAGCGCACAATGGAAATGAATCTAAACCCTTTAAAATACATCGAATCTCAGAAAATGGTTCGCAAACACATGTCTAATGAATGAAGGAGCGTGCAGAAGAACAACGGAGACAGCTGCACCCACCTCGTGGTTTGAAAGGACACCGGTCCGGTCCGGTTCGGGAGGTGTGGGTGGACCGGTCCGGTCCAGAGATGGAGAGCCAGCCCGGGCTGTAGGAGCAGGTGAACCAGGCTGATTCAGACGGGATAGACAGGTGTGTGTGGATGATGTTTGGGTTGAGTGTGTGTGTGTGTGTGTGCTGGATGCTGTCAGGATAGGGACCAGTTTAATCCTCCATCTGAACGCTCCTCGGCCACTCCACCCCTCCCTCATCCCTCCTCAGTGATGTCCGAATCACTCTTTTAAAAGGGTTCTTTGTACTGATTTGGTTGAACCGATTCGCAGCGCGTATTTTTTTGCACAGACTGTTTTATTTGTTATTTTCTCTTATGACAAATCTTATAAGGAATATTACTAGTAAATCTGATACTTTTTTTAGCTAAATTTAGTAGCCTATTCATAAATGTAAATTTGGAGGAAATACGCCTTAGTTTGTTTTTTATTTTAAGATCCAGAATTACCTAAACACAATGTTTTTTTTAAATAAGAAAGCTGCTAAGTGTGTTTCAAATTGTAAACATTTTCACATTTTTATTTAATTTTTTAAGTTTGTCGCTGTTTCTTTATATAGGCTATTTGTTTGTTTGTTTGTTTGTTTGTTTACTCAATGTACCCCCTTGACTCTAGTTGTAGGCTAAATCTTTAAATCCAATAAAAAAATTAAAGTTTTCATATTTTCATTTTTTTTAATGTATGTAGGCTACATTTATAACACTAGGCTATACGTTGTATTATATTGTATTATATTTTACTGTATTCTGTATTATACTATATTCTATTATTCTATATTATACTATATATTGTATTATACTATATTATATTACCTTTGTATCAAATTACACAAACAAACAACAACAAAAAGTTAATGCTGCTGAGGGTGTTTTAGTTTCTGACCGCAGTTTAATGAGAAGAGAGCATCTGACAATTTGTGTGAAGTAGTCGAAAATACAATTAAAATGCAGCAGTATTTAATTCGAAAAGTAGAAAAATGAATTAAAACATTCACAGCAAAAAGATAAACAGCTTAGTTAGGACTGAATGGGCAGAAGTTAGACTGCATCATTGTGTCAATATAGGCTAGACTTATTGACGAATACTGAGTGAACTTTTACGTTTGAGGGTGACTTTATAGGCTATATGTAGATTACATATTACAATTTGGTTGCTGAGTTGTTTTAAATAGCTACATCTAACCAGCTACAAGTTTGCTAAGGAGAATATGAGAAACGATAGTTGTAGAAGTTGCTATAGGCTAGTCAATAGACAAACTGTGCTGAGGTAGCCTAGTGTAAATTAGAAAAACTCTATTTTAGTCGTGTCAATATATTAAGGATTTACCCCCCTAATACGTACAGCAATTTTGTCACATGAACATAACTAAATATTTACGTAATCACGTAAAAAAACGACGAACAAAGTCCCGCCGCACGCCGCATGTGAACATTTCAGAGTGACGTGTGTAAATGAATCGAGTGATCGAGTTTTGAATCGCCTGAAACGAAGTGTCCGAACGAACCGATTCGCTAAAATGCTTCAGACCTATGCACGCTATCATCCCTCAATCCGACGCCTTCTCTCTCTCTCTCTCTCTCTCTCTCTCTCTCTCTCTCTCTCTCTCTCTCTCTCTCTCTCTCTCTCACACACACACACACACACACACACACACACAGCCGTCTGTCCCCCTGGGGTCCTTCGCAAGGTCAGTCATGGTAGAAAAGAAGGAAATGAAACGACTGGAGAGTAAATTGGACGAAACTACATGTGCAATATGCACGACATATTATTTGATAAAGCAAAAAGTCTCCTTTAATAAACAAATATGTCGGCACGATACAAGACTAATGTTTCTTAATTAATTTCCAAATGTAAATGTCATCCAACATGCTTAATATCAGATCATTTCATTCATCATTCATCTTTTATAAAAGAGCCTAGTCGGTTTCCATACATGGGCAGTTGCCACAAACCGGAAGTGTGTTGTCAGCGCACATGACCGGAACTCGATCACATGATCAGTGTTTTCAAAGAAAACTTGTATCCATTCACCCTGAGATCCTACGCTTTATTACTGTAAGTATCAGATTTTATTACCCATTATATATCCATAACCATTATTCGACATTTAAAGGCAGCTGGTCGTAAATAAAGCGACGTCATGAATGTAAGTTTAAAAGAAAACATATGCTGTGTTATGATATAGAGATCCTATATTAACTGTACATATATTAAAAGCAAATGTGCATCTTGTTGTTTTGCTCCTCATTGGATTTGTGCTTTGCTTGATCATCATCTGGACTGGTCAGTGCTGGTCAATAAAGTATTGATGTGTCTGTCTTTATATTCAGAGTCTCTTGCAGGTCTATATCAGTGAGAAGTCATGAGACTTGTGATTCTGGACGATTATGATCTGGCCAGCGAATGGGCTGCAAAATACATCCGGAACCGGATCATCCACTTCAAGCCCAGTGCTGACCGGTACTTCACTTTAGGACTTCCAACAGGTAAACTAATTCACCAGAACATATGAATATCTTTCATGAGTATGACCTGACTATTTAAAGTGAGTGTGAAATCAAAATTGACTTTGTTTACTTTCTTGCACATTCCTCCTGGCGTTATTAGGCATGTTGTCTTCTTAATATTTCATCAAAATGTAATAACTTGCTCTGTTTGTGACCTGGACTCACCGTCCACTTTTCACAATCAAGTCAATTTCCAATGTATTCCAATGGAAGATTATGATTATTCTATAATTATATAGATTATTATTAGTGCTGGTAATTGCATCTTACATAAAAGTTTGTAAATGTATAATATTTGTGTGGATATCATTTATCATACACACTCTCTTACTCACAGACTCACACACACACACACACACACACACACACACACACACACACACACACACACACACACACACACTCTAATCACATCTAACATAACACGTGATTAATCGCATCTAACATAAAAGTTTGTCAATATATACAAACTTTTATGTTAGTTGCGATTAATTGTTGTGACCGCACTAATATTATACTAATATATATTATGATATAATGTGATTAATTGAATTTGGGAAGATTATGATCATTCTATAATTACATAGATTATTATTAGTGCTGATAATTGCATTTTACATAAAAGTTTGTAAATGTATAATATTTGTGTGTATATCATTTATCACACACAAACTCTTACTCACAGACTCACACACACACACACACACACACACACACACACACACACACACACACACACACACACACACACTCTCTCTAATCGCATCTAACATAAAAGTTTGTCAATATATACAAGCTTTTATGTTAGTTGCGATTAATCACGATTAATCGTTGTGACAGCACTAATATTATACTAATATACATTATGATATAATGTGATTAATTGCAGGCAGCACACCCCTCGGCTGCTATAAGAAGCTGATCGAGTATCACAAGAGCGGAGACCTGTCCTTCAAATATGTCAAAACCTTTAACATGGATGAGTATGTGGGTGAGTGTGAACCGCACAGATCGCTTCTCTGGAGAACTGCTGAGTGTGTTTGTGTGTGTGTGTGTGTGTGTGTGTGAGAGAGAGTCAGCAGAAGTATGCAACTGAGCCACTGTCATGCATAAAACAGTGCTAAAGAGCGTTAGCACACTGGGCTCCGTCCTCATCCCTTTCTAGTCTAGTTCAGAATCTGCAAGAAGACATTTATTAAACATTCTAGCTACACTTTTTAACTACTCTTATATGAGTACTGTGAGCTCAGACACACACTGTTTTTCACCTACTATATAGTAGGGAAGTGTGTGATTTGGGACACTGCCTCTATTTGCATCGTGACATTCATGACTAAAATCTCTTTATCATTAGGGGTCTAGTTGGTTTACATATTTATAATTTCCCTTATTCTCAGTGGTGATTCTTATTTGATTCTCGTGACTTTAATTCAGTAGTTTTAATTAAATATATTTTTTTTTTTTTTACTTTTAAATTGCTCAACCCAGTGTTATTTTTGTATAATTGAAATACTGCTATTTTATTAATACGTTTTTATTTTTATATTATCCATTTTAATTTTTAATTAAACTTTTAGTAATTTTGTTGTTGTTGTTTTTTTGTCATTTTTAATAGTTTTTGCAGAAACGCACTTTAGATATTCTTCTAACTATAAGTAACTTTGCAACTACATGTAAACTATCTCTGAAAATTTGACCCGATACCGATAATTCTTTAGATTTGAATGCCGGTAACCGATATATTGGCCTATAAATCTAAATCCAAATTTTTATATACTTTTTGAGAGCCTGATAACAAAAATAAAAGTCTCACCATTAAAAGCCATGTCCCAAACACACAATTATAAAGTTCTCATTATAATTTTATGTAGCCGATATGACAGACTTAACTGTTGCACTGAACTGTATTTTCCTTTTTTGAAGTGATTCTAATCATATTTCAATCAATTGAAAAACATTTCACTGTGCATCTGAAGTGTCTCAGCTGACGGAAATAAGGAAATAATACATTATTCAATAATGGATTATTTAATATATCCGCTAATTAAAAAAATTGCCTTTAATATATCGGGCAAATTTAATAGGCCTATATCGGCTTTACTATATTGGCCAAATTGCATATATCAGCTTTAATATATCGGTCAAACTGTATATATCGGCTTTAATATATCGGCCAAATTGTATATATCGGCTTTAATATATCGGCAAAATTGCATATAGCGGCTTTAATATATCGGCCAAATTGCATATATCAGCTTTAATATATCGGTCAAACTGTATATATCGGCTTTAATATATTGGCCAAATTGCATATATCAGCTTTAATATATCGGTCAAACTGTATATATCGGCTTTAATATATCGGCCAAATTGTATATATCGGCTTTAATATATCGGCAAAATTGCATATAGCGGCTTTAATATATCGGCCAAATTGCATATATCAGCTTTAATATATCGGTCAAACTGTATATATCGGCTTTACTATATTGGCCAAATTGCATATATCAGCTTTAATATATCGGTCAAACTGTATATATCGGCTTTAATATATCGGCCAAATTGTATATATCGGCTTTAATATATCGGCAAAATTGCATATAGCGGCTTTAATATATCGGCCAAATTGTATATATATCGGCCAAATTTAATAGGCCTATATCGGCTTTACTATATTGGTCAAATTGTATATATCGGCTTTAATATATCGGCCAAATATTATATACATCAGCTTTTAATATATCCACCAAATTTAATATATCGGCTTTAATATATCCCCCAAATTTAATATATTGGCCAAATTTAATATATCGGCTTTAATATATCCGGCAAATTTAATATATTGGCCAAATTTAATATATCGGCTTTAATATATTGGCCAAATTTAATATATCGGCTTAAATATATCCGCCAAATTTAATATATTGGCCAAATTTAATATATCGGCTTTAATATATTGGCCAAATTTAATATATCGGCTTAAATATATCCGCCAATTTTAATATATTGGCCAAATTTAATATATCGGCTTTAATATATTGGCCAAATTTAATATATCGGCTTAAATATATCCGGCAAATTTAATATATTGGCCAAATTTAATATATCGGCTTTAATATATTGGCCAAATTTAATATATCGGCTTAAATATATCCGCCAAATTTAATATATTGGCCAAATTTAATATATCGGCTTTAATATATTGGCCAAATTTAATATATCGGCTTAAATATATCCGCCAATTTTAATATATTGGCCAAATTTAATATATCGGCTTTAATATATTGGCCAAATTTAATATATCGGCTTAAATATATCCGGCAAATTTAATATATTGGCCAAATTTAATATATCGGCTTTAATATATTGGCCAAATTTAATATATCGGCTTTAATATATTGGCCAAATTTAATATATCGGCTTAAATATATCCGCCAAATTTATTATATTGGCCAAATTTTATATATCGGCTTTAATAAATTGGCCAAATTTAATATATCGGCTTAAATATATCCGCCAAATTTAATATATTGACCAAATTTAATATATCGGCTTTAATATATTGGCCAAATTTAATATATCGGCTTAAATATATCCGCCAAATTTAATATATTGGCCAAATTTAATATATCGGCTTTAATATATTGGCCAAATTTAATATATCGGCTTTAATATATTGGCCAAATTTAATATATCGGCTTAAATATATCCGCCAAATTTGATATATAGGCCAAATTTAATATATCGGCTTTAATATATTGCCCAAATTTAATATATCGGCTTAAGTATGTCCGCCAAATTTAATATATCGTTTTTAATATATCCACCAAATTTAATATATCGGCTTAAACGTATTCGCCAAATTTAATATATCGGTTTTAATGTATCCACCAAATTTAATATATCGGTTTTAATATATCCACCAAATTTAATATATCGGCTTAAATATATCCGCCAAATTTAATAAATCGGCTTTTATATATCCGCCAAATTGTATCGGCCAAATGTATTAAATTGTCTTTAATACATCCGCCAAATTTAATATGTCGGCCAAATTTTATATATCACCTTTAATATATCGGCCAAATTGAACAAATATCGTCCGATACCGATATGGTAGCCGATATATCGTGCATCCCTAATTACAGTTAGGTTAGGGTTCGGGTTAGTAGAATAAAAGTTGACATGTATTTGCAAAGTCACTTATAGTCAGTAGATTGTCTAAAAGTGGACCATCAAATTTGTTCCTGAATATCTCCTGGTCTTCAGGCCTTCCCAGGGATCATCCCGAGAGCTATCACTCCTACATGTGGAATAACTTCTTCAAGCACGTGGACATCGAGCCACACAACACTCATATTCTGGACGGGAACGCCAGCGACCTGCAGGCCGAGTGCGAAGCCTTCGAGCAGAAGATCACGCTCGCGGGAGGAATCGAGCTGTTTGTGGGAGGTGTGTCAATAAATCTGACACCATAAACGCTTTATTAGACACTGAGAGACGCCAGTAACACTTCTAATTCTGTACACACTAAACCAGCTCTCTAAGCAGTTTAGCTGCTGCAATAACAAACACATTTAATCAATAAGAATGATTACAAATGCTTGATTACGCAACTCAAAGGTCTTAAAGGGACAGTTCACCTATTATTTTTGTGAAATTTTTATTAATATGAAATTAATATTCTGTCATCATTTAGTTTTTCTAAACCTGAATGAGTTTCTTTTGTTGAACGCAAAAAAAGAAGATATTTTGAAGAATGGCGTAACCAAACAGTTGATGGACCCCATTGACTTACATAGTATGAAAACAAAATACTGTCAGTAGGGACCAGAAACTATTTGGTTACAGACATTCTTCAAAATATCTTCTGTCCCTTTAAGTCTTGAGCTTGCTGTAGCAAACATTGATTTTATCTTTGCCAGTGTATCTGGTCCAAATTTAGTTCAAATTTAGTGCTATTTTAGTATTATTAGTATAGGTTTTATTCATACTTTGAATTACTTTTTATTGGTAACACTTTACAATAAGGTTTCATTTGTTAACATTAGTTATCTACATTAGTTAACATGAACTAATGATAAAAAATGCATATACAGGATTTATTCATCTTAGGTAATGTTAATTCCTACATTTAATACTTGTGTCTGTTAACTGATACATTTTTTATTTATTTATTTAATCTCAATGATACTAAAATAACATTGGTATAAGTGTAAAAAGTTATTTTAATGCAATTGAAATAAAGCTGCACTAAAATAATAAATATTACATGGAAAAAAACTGTATACTTGTAAAAATTAAACTGATGTTATTTTAATATCATTGAGATGCTAAATATTTTTAATCCGTTTTTATTTTTATATTTTCCATTTTAATTTTGGTTTTAATTTTAATCCTTTTTTAAACAATTTTAGTTTTAGTTAACAATAACACCACTGGTCCGAATTATTTTAAATATTTTATATAGTAAATTAATAACTTTTATGAATCTATTGGGGTGAAAAACATCACATTTCATTTTATATTTTCAATATAAAGAAATTACATTTACCAAAGAAAATGAACATTTTTGTATTGTTTCCGTGATAAATAAGCACGTTTTCATTACATGTCTGTACGTTTTCTCATTAGTTCTGTGATTCGCATGATTACATTCACTGTTATTATATTCAGAGTCATCACTTATTTAACTTTATCCATTAATCTTTTACAAGTCCTGTCTTTTGTTGTTTTCGTCAGGCATCGGTCCAGATGGACACATCGCCTTTAATGAGCCCGGCTCCAGTCTGGTGTCCAGGACCCGAGTGAAGACACTGGCCAAGGACACCATAGTCGCCAACGCCCGCTTCTTCGGGAACGATCTCTCCAAAGTTCCCAGCATGACCCTCACCGTGGGAGTAGGAACAGTGATGGACGCCAGAGAGGTAAACACAGCGCGTGTGTGTGGCTGAAACTGCAACAGGAACATGAGCGTACAACAAACACAACATCTTTTGTCCCAGTCAGATACACTTTTGTTTGGAGCGTTTGTCATGTGCAATTCATAGATATAATTATCTTTTATAATATAGTAACAAATGTTCTCTTTGTTTTAGCTATAAACTGAACATGTGTCATTGAGAGACTGAATGTCCTGGAAATACATAAACACTTTAACAGAAAGGATGCTGGGTAAAGTGTCCTTCAGGTCTCTTGGTTTTGGATGCCAGACATCACCTGATTCTCATCATTAAATCATTATAGCAGCTCCTATAAACATGCAGACCATATTTTACTCCAAAAAATCATATTATAATCAATTATTGTTTACATAAAGAAGCCCATTTTTTTTGGCCCTTTTGCATTGGGACATTATTTTCCCAAATTCTGTTATATATATGTTAATATTATTATTAAATTCAGTACAACAAATACAACCATAATGTATACTTACAATTACTGTTACATATACTTTACAATTTAAATAATAATAATTATTATTATTATTATATTTATTACAGTAATTATAATAATTATTATTATTATTATGAAGAAATGTTCAGGGTATCTGTTCTCATTACTTAAATTAATAATAATAATACATATTATTATTAAAGTATTATTTTTATTACTACAGTAAATAGGGTAATAATAAAATATTTTAATATTAAATTCTGTACAGCATATACAACAATGATGTATACTTACAGTTAATGTTTCAAATACTTTACAATTTAAATAATAATAATGTTATTTATTATTATTATTATTACAGTAAGGATTAGGATAATAATAATATTTAATAACAATAATAATTGTTATTATTATGATTAAGAAATATCCGGGTCATGATTCAAACCTAAATCAAAGGAAAATATATATTTGTTATATTATTATTACACGCCCCCTCAGCCGGACTGAGTGGCAAAAGAGCTGCTGCGTGACTGGATTTAATAGGGGAAACTGCGGAAACGAGAGTAAAACAAACGATGGTTGGACTCGATATAAGTGTTCCTTACAACTTAGGCCTACCAAAGATCCAGTGATCCATGGATATTGACATGCAGCCATCGTGTTTCCTGACATTTATATGTGCCTGATTTCGACGCCGGGGAAATACGTGAAGCAAATTTGCCTGTGAACGCTTTATATAAATACAATATAGGTAGGTCTAAATCCAGGTAATCACAATATCAATGTTATATATATAGGCTATAATCATATCGTCCAGCCCTAAAACTTGTAGCCTATAGTTTTTTTTTTTTTTTTGTCAGTTTTAAAAAGATCCAATTATGCGTAATAAGCCGACAACGCATGTGGTCATGTAAACGCGGAAACCCGTTTTCTTTTATCGGAGTAGGGTCATAACTGGCTTAAGCATAAACCGGTCGACACAGGTAGTTTTTTGCCTCTTACTCGGATTTCGCATTATGTAAACGCATTAACCTGCTTTCTGTCGGCTTATTGAAGTGCGCATGTGTGAAATGTGACAGAAACGCATGCTTAGTGCAGATTTAAACACATCCAGACAGAGTGAGCGTTTTGCAGGAAAGGAAGAAGGAAATATATCACAAATGCAGACTCTTTCATGACCCAGAACATTATAAAAATGTCCTCTCATCTCGTGCAGAAGTAGAAGTGGTTCAGTCAAAACGCTACATCTGTTACTGCATGAGAGGATAATATACGAGCTGTAAGTTTCCCGCTGACATGTTGCAAGCTTTATTTAACATCAACCGACATAACAAATGAAATACGCAGAGTCAGATACGCAAATTATTGTTTTGTCGTCACACAGGGTCATGGCCTGATTTATTAATTAAGTCATGGTGTGTTGTTAATAAAGTCATTACTTGCATTGGTTTTACTGGTTTGCATGTAAACAGCGGAAACTGGTTATTTCAATAAGCTGATATTTGTGAGTTATCAGCTTACTGGTGTGCATGTAAACGTGCTCAATGATAACTGCTCATCCATTTTTCTCTGCCTGGAGTCAAGTTGTTTCTATGAATTGCAGTGATCCATTTGCTTCTCTGTTCTGTAGCTTTCGGCAGTCTGTAAAAATATACCTCAGATTTCTTGTCAAATGTAGTTGTACAGTCAATCGCAAAGCTCTTTCCCGTTTTAGATGTGTTTTTTGTGTTTTTCACGCCATTCACGCTGAACCACTGCTGCCGCTCAGTCTTTTTGCCACTCAGTGGGCGTGGCCTCAATCACTCCAGCTGACGGTGACGTCACGCGCATACCCTGAAATGTTTGGGTCATGATTTAACCCTAAATCAAAGGAAAAATATGTTTTCATTACAATAACAATAATTGTATTTTATATTTAAACATGCGACAATAATTATTATTTTAATTGTAATTATTATTTTAATAATTAGGATAATAATATGTAATAACTATTATCATCATCATTACAGTAATGAGTCATCATTTTTCCATTTAATTTAGAGTTAAATCATGACCCGAGCATTTCTTCATAATAATAATTATTATTATTATCCTAATATCTGTAGTAATAATATATTATATATATATATTTTTTTTTTTTTTACATTTTTTATTATTATTATTATTATTTAAAAAAAATGTTTTTTAAAATTATTATATATTTTTTTTAAATCATGGTTTAAATCATGACCTGAACATTTCTTAATGCGATGAAAGCACAGTTGGAGACTCGCTGTAAAGTTCAGCAATAGTTTCTGAAATGTGTTTTCCAGCAGCAGTAATGATGAATGCGTGACGTCTCCTCTTCCTCCTCCTCCTCCTCATCCTCTTCATCCTCAGGTCATGATTGTGATCACAGGAGCTCATAAGGCCTTCGCTCTATATAAAGCCATCGAGGAGGGCGTGAACCACATGTGGACGGTGTCTGCCTTCCAGCAACATCCACGAACCATATTCATCTGTGATGAAGACGCGACGCTGGAGCTCAGGGTCAAAACCGTCAAGTATTTTAAAGGTATTTTAAAGCCTCGGGTGAAACTTTGACTCATGCTCACAGAAAGATGCTTCAAGATCAAAGAAACAGCATTTTAACTGAAAAACCACACATTTATTTGAACAAGCGTTGAAAGGTAAACCAGTAACATGCTCATCCAGATTTACCAGTTCACTCTTAAATGTTCAGTTCTGTGTGGATTAAAGCGACGAGGTGTTTAGTGTCGTGACTTTATGAAGCTGTTGATGGTCTCAGGGTTCATATATAAGATTCGGTTTTTATTTGGATTTAATACTTTTATTCAGGAGGGATGCATTAAAGTGATCAAAAGTGACAGTAAAGACGTTTATAATGTTACAAAAGGTTCTATTTCAAACCAGATAAAAAAGTGATGGATAAATGGATGGATGGAGGGATGGATAGATAGATGGATGGAGGGATAGTTAGATGGATGGATAGATGGATGGAGGGATAGATGGATAGTTAGATGGATGGATGGATGGATGGAGGGATAGATGGATGGATAGATGGAGGGATAGTTAGATGGACGGATGGATGGAGGGATAGATGGATGGATAGATGGATAAACAGATGTATGGATGGATGGATGAATGGATGGATAAGTGGATGGATGGATGGATAAACAGATGTATGGATGGAGGGATAAATGGATGGATAAATGGATGGATGGAGGGATGGATGGATGGATAAATGGATGGAGGGATAGTTAGATGGATGGCTGGATGGATAAATGGATGGATGGAGGGATAGTTAGATGGATGGATGGCTGGATGGATAAATTGATGGATGGATGGATGGAGGGATAGTTGGATGGATAAATGGATGGATAGTTAGATGGATGGATGGATAGATAGATAGATAAATGGATGGATAGATGCATAAAAAGATGGATGGATGGATGATAGATGGATGGATGGATAGTTAGATGGGTGGATGGATGATAGATGGATAAGCAGATGTATGGATGGATGATAGATGGATGGATGGATAGTTAGATGGGTGGATGGATGGATAGATAGATAAATGGATGATAGATGGATAAGCAGATGTATGGATGGATGGATAGATGGATGGATAACTCACTGTAAACAGTTGAAAACGGTTAAAGGTGAAGAGTGTAATTTCAGCTCAAACCCTGTTTTACTTGATACGTCCTCGTCCTCTCTCTCTCTGAGCTGTGTTTGTTTGCGTTCCCTGATCTCGCTGAGTTCAGCGTCTCGAGGTGGATCTGTGTGTGTGTGTGTGTGTGTGTGTGTGAGTGACGGCGGCTGCTCTGGAATGTCCTTCTCTCAGAAACTCATTCTGTGGCTCTTAAGAGCTTCAGCCTCTCCTGAGGGTTTAATATCTCCTGTTCCTCAGGCCTGATGCACGTCCACAACCAGCTGGTGGAGCCCACGCTCAGCGTCAGGGACTACAGCGACTGACACACACCGCCGGAACCGCCAGAACATCAGTGTGGACGGGGGAACTGGGACCACAGCGGGGTTCAGCGCTCATGAAGTGTGTAGATGTAAAGCTTTCCCAAGATGCACTCCGATCCAGCAAAACTCCTTATTAGCTTCAGTACTTCACTTTTAAACTACTTTAAGGCCAGTATTCACATGAAAAGGGAGGTGTGTGTGAGAGAGAATGAGTGCGAGAGAGTGTGTGAGTGTGAGAGAATGATAGAGAGAGAGTGTGAGTGAGAGAGAGTGTGTGTGTGAGTGATTGAGTGTGAGAGAGTGAGTGTGTGTGTGAGAGAATGTGTGTGAGAGAGAGTGAGATTGTGTGTGTGTGTGTGTGAGTGACTGACTGATTGAGTGAGTGAGAGAGTGTGAGTGATTGATTGAGTGTGAGAGAGAGAGAATGTGTGAGTGTGTGTTTGTGAGTGTGTGTGTGTGAGAGTGTGCGTGTGTGTTAGTGAGTGTGTGTGTGTGTGTACTCAGAAACACTCTTACTTTAATCCTTTCAGCCAATGTTTATAACACTGTCACGGTTTCTGACATCACTAATGTGAAAAACACTTTCATTCTGAGAAAGCATATCCATCATTTCCTCTGTTCTGTAGTTTAATCCGGACACACTGAAGCTCAGCATTTCAAGACTAACATCTGTTTTCACGGATTATGGTCATTTTGTTTCAATAACACAAGCTACTTAAAGTTAATGTGGGATTTTACTCCAAGGCGACTTCTTGAAAGTGTGTTCTGGAATCTTTCTGTTTAGATGTTACATTAATGAGTATTGTCAAATCGATTAATCGCATCTAACATAAGTTTATATATGTGTATACACACACACACACTCACTCTCACTCACTCACACACACTCTCTCTCTTACTCACACACACACACACACACACACACTCTCACACATACACTGTCTGTCTCTCTCACACGC
>JAPDVR010000016.1:2150027-2207527 GCA_026230005.1 Gila orcuttii | reverse complement strand
CCATAGACTCAAGAGCGGAATAATGATAATAATAATTAAAGCTGTAAGCAACATTTATCGGGGTTCAAGCGTTTAGGGCCTTTAAGCACATATGCATAAAAAGAAATTAAGTTTTATTTGGCAAGCATTTATTCACAGACATCATAGATGGGAAAGACTATTTACAGCCAATACAGGCAATTTACCATAGGAAATACATGGTTTTTAAGCTTTTTAACAGTTATAGCGCCACCTATGGTCCGATCTCCATAAAATGTTGCATGCTCTTTCAGAATGTTATGTCACACATGCTCACCAATTTTTATGAAGTTCTGAATTTTCGTTTAGGATTTATAGGCTTTCGACTGCATTTTGCCACGCCCATTTTCTAAATTACCCATTTATAGCCAACCAAATGCAAAAATTCTACTTTTTTTAATAATTATTGATCTAGAGAGTCCAGACAAATTGCAGAATTTGTTTCCTGCCTACAATTTGTCCGTCTTGAGCCAAGGATCACAGTGATGTACAACACTTTAGTCTAGGACAAACGGTCTACGAGTTATGAGAGATTTTGTACTTTTGGTTGCTGTAGTGCCACCTATGGGCCAATCGGGGTCATACTCTGATAGGTTCTCCCCAAATTGAGGCCTACTATCTGGCCAGGTTTCAAGTCTCTAGCACTTACGGTTTGGTCTGCACGATCAGTTTTACAAATCCTTACAATTACAATAGGGTTTCAGCACTTGTGCTTGAACCCCTAATAAGAACGCCAACGGATGCAATAGGAGCTATCACAGCTTTGCTGCTTGACCCCTAATATTATGATAAGAAACACTAGTTTGCAATATCACGCATCATAACGGACTGTTTTTGTCTTGCTAAAACAACTGGAAGCGAGTGATACCGGAAACCTCACGCATTCAAGTTACAAATGACTGCATTCGCTCTTACGTTAAAAATAAGCTGGATGGCCTTATTCCAGTTTTTAGGTATTTAATCACATTTGTGCACCTGTAAATGAGTAATTGATCAAATATCTTTAAAATACCTAACCCTATCTAATCATGAGGAGATCAAGACTTACTTATGAACGATAATGGCGAGTTCCTCCACCGGCTGCCCGTTGAGGAGGAAGTCCATCTTAATCAGTTCAGCGGCTTCATAACCAGCATCCTCGTAGTCAAAACTAGGGAAAAAAACAGTAAACATATTTACAGAAGTGACAATAAAGGGGCGGGGCCTGGTTGAGTTAGTTAGTAGTGTGTTAAACTGGTGGTTATGGTAAGGGGCGGGACAGTTCCCAAACACACTCGAAGCGCTCAACCAATCACAACACACTGACCCAGCCGACCAATCAGAGCACAGTGTGCT
Source organism: Gila orcuttii (assembly GCA_026230005.1). Classification (NCBI taxonomy): domain Eukaryota; kingdom Metazoa; phylum Chordata; class Actinopteri; order Cypriniformes; family Leuciscidae; genus Gila; species Gila orcuttii. The sequence continues at coordinate 2,206,174 of JAPDVR010000016.1, read as the reverse complement.
TTTCAGAAGGAGGGGCTTCATAGAGACAGGAAGTAAACAGGGGTGTTTCCCGAAAGTATCGTTAGTCAACTACGGTCGCAAGTTCTGTCATTATCAGCAGTTCAACGAGTCTGTGTTTCCCGAAACCATTCTCCTAGCGAACATTCGCAAACAGCTTCGCAGAGTTGTGTGTGTGTGTGTGTAACGACAGATCTCCTGTGGTTAGAAGCAGTTTCTTGTTTGCGTGACATGTGGACTCAATAAATCCTGATCTGGAGAAAAATAAGCAAGCTGACATTCAGTATAATCTGTATCTTTAATTAAGAATACATACAAATGTCAATTTACGTCTTTTAGTTTGTCGAGATTTAAAGCGTAGTTTTTGAAGGGTGTGTATGTGTGAACGTGCTCTAGTGTGTAAGAATGAGACTATGATTGAATCTGGAAATAAAGCAAAATGAGAAATAAAGTCAAAGTCCTCAGATGCAATGTCTGTAATTTATTGCAAAACATCTAGCATTAATTAGTTCTCAAATGGATTCATTAAAAGAAGTTATAACTCCACCAGGTGTTTGAACGACAGGAAAGCCTGTTCTAGTAGAGCCTGAAAACAACATCAAGACTCTGTAAAAGGGCATAAGCATTTATTAAGCATTTATTCATTCATGACGAGCTCACCTGGCGTATCCTGATGACATGGACTTGAGCTGGTCGTAAAAGTCCACCACGACCTCATTTAGAGGGAATAGGTATTTCATCATCACTCGATGGTCATCGATGTAGAACATGTTCTTCTGAACAGCCCTGCGGGTCTTCAGCAAGGCAGAGAATTGCATTGTGGGTTACTACAAATGCAAGACTTAAAGTATGCTTTCACAGAAATTGCGAGGCAAATTAAGGGGATTCAGTTGCTTTTTTTCTTCTTTGAATGAAAACAATATTTTTAGTTCACTTTTACCCTTTTTAGGTAAGGCTGGAATACACATATTTTTGTCACGATTTATAGTCTGGAGGAGTCGACGCTAGTTGCTGAAAGCCAGAGCCAGTTGGAGTTTACAAAGTTTACAACATTTACAAAGTTGCAAAGTCTAGATGCTTAGTGTTTAAAATGCTCCGTTTTAAAAAGTCATGTAGTGTATTCCAGCTTTCGGTCGCTCAGATCTTTACCACAAAAATGCTTTTCTTACTCAGTACTTTTGTCTTGTTTTCAGTCCAAATGTCTAAAGATTCTTAAATCAAGATGCATTTACTCAAGTAGTAAAATGACATAAGATATTATGTCTTGTTTTGTGTGGGAAAATCTAAATGTAGTGAGTTTTTGCTTAAAACAAGCAAAATTATCTGCCAACGGGGTAAGAAAAATAATGTTAATTCATTTAATTATTTCTCTTACCCCAATGGCAAATAATTTTGCTTGTTTTAAGCAAAAACTCACTACATTTAGATTTTTTCCCCTAGAAAACAAGACATAATATCAAATTGCATTTTATTAATCTAGTAAATGCTTCTTTATTTAAGAATTTTTAGATATTTGGACAGGAATCAAGATAAAAATATATTTTTTTGCAGTGTAGTCACCGAATCTCACCTGACACAGACTCATGATCTTCCCGGTGAAGTCGCTCGGAGCGATAATAGTTCCCATCACCATGGGCTCCAGATACTTTACCACCAGTGTCCTCTCAGGGAAGTGCGCAGGGTTGATGATGGTGATCACTTCATCACCGTGTTCCTACAAAAACACACTCAACTGAGACTCTTCCACTGCAAACGTTCATGTATCAATGAGGGGAATTTATCGCTAACTGCTGTTTTTGTAAAGTCATATACAGTGCCTAGCATAAGTGAACACACTCATGCTAAAGTTGACTAAAAAGATGAATAAAAAATCATCTTTTGGAAATTGATCTTAATGCCTTAATTTAAAAAATGAGGAAAAATCCAACCTTTAAGGACACCAATTTTAATAATGTATCGTAAATAAATTAATGTTCTTCATTAAAATACAGGTCGCGTAAGTCAGGACACCCCTATGTTAAATTCCCATAGAGACAGCAGATTTTCATTTTTAAAGGCCAGTTATTTCATGATACTATGCATCCTGATAAAGTTCCCTTGGCCTTTGGAGTTAAAATATCCCACATCATCACATTCACTTCACCATACCTAGAGATTGTTATTTCAGTTAGCCTAATAGCTGGTTTGATTAGCATTGAGAGATGATCTTATGGAAAGTTCCCCATGCCGATCTCTAGGTATGGTGAAGTGTGTGTGATGATGTGGGATATTTTAATCCCAAATTTCTATTTTAATTCCTTTATCAGGATGTATAGAAGCGGGGGAGAGTAAATTATCAGGAAATTTTAATTCTGAAGTGAACTACTCCTTTAAGGTATTCTGGGTAGATTTGAGTATTTTGCTATGCAGTTTTCTGAGGTAGTCTAGTTCTAGTTCTAGTCTCTTACCTTTATGAGTTTGGCAGACGCCAGCACAGCCTTGTACGGTACGGTCGGAGCCGTTATTATGACAGACGCATTATATTCCTGCTCTAAACGCTGGTTAAACACCTCCATGTGCAGAAGACCCAGAAACCCCAGCCTGAGGAGACCGACAGAGAGAAATTGTAATATTTAGGAGGATCTGTTGACAGAAATGCAATTTCATATACATAACTATGTTTTCAGTGGTGTATAAAAACCTTACATAATGAACTGTTATGTTTTTATTACTTTAGAATGAGCCGTTTCTGTCTACACACACCGCGGGTCCCCTTACATTGAAATAGCCATTTTGCGCCGCCATGTTTCTACAGTGGCCCTAAACGGACAAACGCGTTTCGTCTAGAGTTGGGTATCGTTCACATTTTAACCTGAAATTCAGTGCCGGTACCCAACAGTACCTTTTTCGACAATTTAGGCATGTTTACCTCAATAAAAAAAAAGGAACTAAGCCATTTGTAGAAGTGTTGTTGACATTATGCCAGAGCTGCCCTGGTCGCTGTCTGCCATTATCTGTGATGTTTGAATATTAATAAAAACAACCATTTTAGTAAAAAAATTAAAATAAAATTCTATGAAATGTTTTGTTTTCCACAAATTCTGTTGTAAATCTTTTATATGAAATTAAACTTTTTTTCATGCGGCACAACTGAGCTTTATACTGTTAAAATTACAACATAGAAGAAAAAGTGTGATTATTCTTTAAAAAAACATTTTTGATAATTTTTATTATTAGTGTTAGTATTATTATTATTAAATTGAGATAATATATTACTGTTGTACAGTAGAATTTAGATATCAAGTTAAAACGAACTTTTACTTTGACGGGTTGTAGTGAAGACTCTTGAGTTTTCTATGTTGTTCTTCATGCAAAGAAGCTGCTAAAGTCAGCGAATAAAACACTGACACAATGATGAACAAGTAATTATAATATTCGCAATAACAAATCGTTTTACTGAATAATTAAGTAAATATAATTTCGTAATTTATCTTTGTAAAAGAGACCTCAATGGCTACTCTCTGCTGTCTCAGACGACGACATCACTTCCTGTCGGCCACCGTAACTTCTGTTGGTTGCAATTCGCAACCTCACCACTAGATGCTACTAAAAATTACACACTGCACCTTTAAAAAGTGAAACGACTCGAGTGAGCGATGAACTCAACGACCGTGTTCATGTGTACGAACCTCCATCCGGCTCCCAAAGCCAAACTACTGTCTCGCTGAACGGTCACGCTGGAGTCATTCAGAGTCAGTTTCTCCACAGCACTTCGCAGAGCGGTGTAATCTGATTGGTCCATGGGATACATGCCTGAAAGAGTTACACAACTCCAGATTTATTCCTAACCCTAAAAAGCCCATATTATGCCCTAACACAAAGTCTTGATGTAGTTTTCAGGCTCGACTAGAGCAGGTTTTCCTGCTTGAATGTTGATTATTTTCCTCATATTCTCCATTGTTGCGGCTCCTCTCTTCCCAGTCTGTCAGTAACGCTCTGTTTACTTCCTGTCTCTATGAAGCCCCTCCTTCTGAAAAGCACACTGTGCTCTGATTGGTCGGCTGGATCAGTGTGTTGTGATTGGTCAAGTGTGTTTGGGAAATATCCCGCCCCTTCCCATAACCACCAGTTTAACACACTACTAACTAACTCAAGCAGGCCCCGCCCCTTTATTCTGCGTATGAATTATTATAATGAGGAATATTGTGACGTGTTCTTCCCGGGAGAAACTCAAGACTACAATGGAGGCGTTTCAGGAGTTCAGAAACACTGACACTGATATAGAGAAGAACTGTGTGACTTTACAGAGATTTTTCATGTTTAAACAGCAACATTACACACTGAAGAGAGATGGAGATGTGATAACAGCAGAATAGCTTGTGTTTAAACGATGTCATTAGTTTAGCACACACTCACCAGCGAACACCATGGCTTTAGCCGGTTTGAACCCCGGCAGCGCCTCCACAGGCTGTTTCTGCAGGTAAAGTGTGTCTCCAATCTGAGCCTCTTTCACTTCCTTCATCCCTGCGATGATGTAACCCACCTGACCCGCATACCTGAGCTCAAAAGGTCAAAGGTTAAGCTAGTGCAACTTGTTTGAGACTTGTTGAAACATTCCTTCTTAGGGTGTATAAATGTACTTTGGAAGGTTTTAAGCTACATCCAAGTTTTTAAGATGCCTTTTTGTTTTTTCAACTTATGATTATTTCTGCCATAAAAAAAGCACTGAATTAATTGAATGATTGCTGAGATGTGTGTGTGTGACGGTGAGAGGCTCACAGTGTTTGGGTCGGGTGTTGGTCGGGTCTCAGGACGCCCAGCTCATTGACCTCATAAGACTTTCCCATGTGTGCCGAGACGATCCGGTCTCCTCTGGACACGCGTCCACCGAACACAGCGATGCTGGCCACGACGCCTCTGTAGTGATCGAACGTGGAGTCGAACACGAGCGCCGTAAACGGATCGTCCACTCGCGCCGTCGGCCTGAATCACACCGGGAACATCAACACTGACATTATTTCATTTCTAGAGGAAATTATTTTTAGAGAATTAAATGCTTTCGTTATACATGCCTCAAGGTGCAAAGTCAACAATGAATTAACACTTTATCCTTGTTACATGTACTTACTATAGTAAATTATGGGTAATACAGTGTCCTTGTTACATGTACTTACTATAGTAAATTATGGGTAATACAGTGTCCTTGTTACATGTATTTACTATAGTAAATTATGGGTAATACAGTGTCCTTGTTACATGTATTTACTATAGTAAATTATGGGTAATACAGTGTCCTTGTTACATGTATTTACTATAGTAAATTATGGGTAATACAGTGTTCTTGTTACATGTATTTACTATAGTAAATTATGGGTAATACAGTGTCCTTGTTACATGTATTTACTATAGTAAATTATGGGTAATACAGTGTCCTTGTTACATGTACTTACTATAGTAAATTATGGATAATACAGTGTCCTTGTTACATGTATTTACTATAGTAAATTATGGATAATACAGTGTCCTTGTTACATGTATTTACTATAGTAAATTATGGGTAATACAGTGTCCTTGTTACATGTACTTACTATAGTAAATTATGGGTAATACAGTGTCCTTGTTACATGTACTTACTATAGTAAATTATGGATAATACAGTGTCCTTGTTACATGTATTTACTATAGTAAATTATGGGTAATACAGTGTCCTTGTTACATGTATTTACTATAGTAAATTATGGATAATACAGTGTCCTTGTTACATGTATTTACTATAGTAAATTATGGGTAATACAGTGTCCTTGTTACATGTACTTACTATAGTAAATTATGGATAATACAGTGTCCTTGTTACATGTATTTACTATAGTAAATTATGGGTAATACAGTGTCCTTGTTACATGTACTTACTATGGGAATAGCATTAAATTATGCATAATTACATGCAACTAACCCTCAACCAAATCCTACAGTAAGTACATGTAGTTGCTTATTATTACGCAGTACTTATATATATATATATATATATATATATAATTACACTGTAACAATGTCAGCTTAAAATAAAGTATAACCAAATTATGCATAATAATTACAAACCCTAACTCTAATTAAATAGTAAGTACATGTTGTTAATTAATATTGCTCAGTACTTGTATAATCACACTGTTAAAAGGAGATCTTAAAATAAAGTGTAACCCAACAAATCTCCTAAAAGAAAGATGTTATGTACTGTAGGGAATGAAGCTGAGCAGGTTTTTAGAAAAGCACATGACACACGATAACACATGATCATGATTTACCATCAGAAACTGAAGCTTCCTGATTCACTCCCTTCCCAGATACACTAGGAAATACATATTTTAGCTTATAAGATTAATAGTAACTACTATAGTAACTAATAGTAACCTAATTTAACTTATGATTCAACCATATTTCTCGGCTGTAATTTTGTGCGTCTGAACTTATTTTTATGAGAAAACAAAACAAGCAAAAAACTATTGGTACAACTTAAGTTTAGAGTTTAATTCTCACTATTAACTAGTTGCTTATTATCATGCATATTACTAGGATATTGGCTGTTTATTAGTAATTATAAAGCACATATTAAGTATTAATAAGCAGCAATGAGTTTATTGAGGCAAAATTTTTAGTTAATAGAGATAATAAAGTTTAGTTAATAAAGATCCTAATCTAAAGAGTGACTATAATATTTTTTGCATTGTGCCATTTATTAAAAAAATTAAGCATTATCATTATCATTAGTAAAATATAACACAGTTTTACTGAACTTTTCAGGGGTTATTTTTAAATCAGCATAAAAACAGTACAACAAACACTACAATTATGTATATTTTTGGTATACACTACAGTTAAAAAGTTTTAGGCTCATTAGATTTCCTTTTAAAGCAAGGACAATTTAAATGTTCAAAGGTGACAGTAAAGACATTTATAATGTAATAAAAGATTGCTGTTCTTTTGAACTTTCTCTTCATCAAAGAATCCTGAAAAATAAAATGTATCACAATTTCCACAGAAATATGATCTGTTTTTAACATTGATCATAATCATAAATGTTCCATGAGCAGCAAATCATCATATTAGAATGATTTCTGAAGGATCATGTGACACTGATCTCTAATGTATAATTCATTGTGTTGATGTAATCTGGGCTTTGGGGTGTCAATGTGTTCTGATATGATCTTATGAACCAAACTATCCATAAATCATATGCAGTATGAGCTGATCTTTACTCTCACAGTGACCTCTTGTGGAGAAACTGATGTATCAGCCGATGATACTCACGGAGGAATCCGGTTCACCACCTCCCTGAGGACTTGATCCACGTTTGTGCCCAGTTTCGCTGAGATCTGCAGAGAAAAATCGCCACAATCACAAGCCAACGTAAAAATATTAACCTATAAAGTGTATATAATGATTAAATGTTTGATGTTTAAATCTCACCTTGATACACTGTTCCCTGGGAATATCAAAGACTTTTTCAATCTGTTTTTCCACTCGCTCTGGATCAGCATTTTTCAAATCAATCTGACAATTAAAACAACTCGTTCAAATACCCAACGGTGAAAGAACCGACATCTGATGGTGTTTGGGTCTCTGTCAACCAGCTGGAGTTTAAGTCAATGTGAAAATTTGCTGATTACTAACATTAAATGAAATATGATGATATAATGCGTGCATGTGAAAATATAAAACTGTCGCAAAGCATTCAGATGAATGAAAAATAATGAATGTACATGCTATTATATTTGGACTGATGAAGATCAAGTGGTGAAGCCCTGGGATGAAATGTCAGCATATTTTTATGTTTAATGAGTTTAAAGTAATTCTCTCTGTAAAGTCTACCTTGTTTATCACAGGGATGATTGTTAGTTGAGCCTCAAATGCCAAGTAGAAATTGGCGACTGTTTGCGCTTGAATTCCCTTTGAATTAGAGAAAAAAAAACATACAATACAACTTTTAACTCTTAAGGTCATTTAAAAAAGGCTTCAGTTTTTAGTAATGATAGTTTATTCATGCTGTAGTTGGAGAAACATCACCAACTACAAGTCACCATCCCCCCGATCTGTGGACAATCAACACCTGGCTGACGATTTAAATTCATTTTATTGCAGGTTTGAAAAACCCTCATTCACACCACACACCGGCTCTAACCTGCACTTCACACATTCACCATCACCTCCTGCACTCCCATTACTCCCCCCTCCTGCCATCCAACCTGAGCTTAAGGTCTGTGTGGAGGACGTGAGCAGAGTCTTCAAAAAACAGAAGACTAGGAAAGCCTCAGGCCCAGACGGCATCTCATCTGCTTGTTTAAAAGCCTGCGCTGACCAACTGGCCCCGGTCTTCACGCAGATCTTCAATAGATCATTGGAGCAGTGTGAAGTTCCCTGCTGCTTCAAACGCTCCACTATCATTCCTGTCCCCAAAAAACCCCAAATCACTGGACTTAATGACTACAGACCTGTCGCTCTCACGTCTGTGGTCATGAAGTCGTTTGAAAGACTGGTGCTGGCCCACCTGAAGGACATCACTGGACCCCTGCTGGATCCCTTTCAGTTTGCTTACAGAGCAAACAGGTCTGTGGATGATGCAGTCAACATGGGACTGCATTATATCCTGCAACATCTCGACAGACCAGGGCTTATGCAAGGATCTTATTTGTGGACTTCAGTTCAGCCTTCAATACCATCATGCCTGGTCTTCTCACAGCCAAACTGACCCAGCTCTCCATACCATCCTCGATCTGTCAGTGGATCACCAGCTTCCTGACGGACCGGCATCAGCGAGTGAGACTGGGGAAACACACATCCAGGACTCTCACCACCAGCACTGGCGCCCCTCAAGGGTGCGTTCTCTCCCCACTGCTCTTCTCCCTGTACACTAATGACTGCACTTCTAAAGACCCCTCTGTCAAGCCCCTGAAATTTGCCGACGACACCACTGTCATCGGTCTCATCCGAAACGGTGACGAGTCTGCTTACAGACTGGAGGTTGAACAGCTGGCTGTCTGGTGCAGTTATAACAACCTTGAGCTGAACACGCTCAAAACAGTGGAGATGATCGTGGACTTCAGGAGGAACAGCCCAGCACTCCCCCCACTCACCATCATGAACAGCACTGTGGAAGCAGTGGAGTCATTCAGGTTCCTGGGCACTTCCATCTCTCAGGACCTGAAGTGGGACAATCACATTGACTCCATTGTGAAAAAGGCCCAGCAGAGACTGTACTTCCTTCGCCAGCTGAGGAAGTTCAACCTGCCACAGGAGCTGCTGATTCAGTTCTACTCAGCCGTTATTGAGTCTGTCTTATGCACTTCCATCACTGTCTGGTTTGGTTCAGCTACCAAATCAGACATCAGGAGACTACAACGGACAGTCCGGACTGCAGAGAGGATCATTGGTGCCCCCCTGCCATCTCTCCAGGACCTGTACTCTTCCAGAGTGAGGAAGAGAGCAGGTAAAATCATCACAGACTCCACTCACCCTGGACACCTCCTGTTTGAACTGTTACCGTCAAGACGGCGAATCAGATCACTGGCCACAAGAACATCTCGGCACAGGAACAGTTTCTTCCCACAGGCCATTTCCCTCCTGAACAGTTAACACTCCTCCCAAGGCATATGCCTTAAGTGCAATACTCCCACTGTTTAGTGCAATACCCTACAACTCAGGTTAACTTATATGTAGATTTATTTATTTATAATATTCAAAACACTGTAAATATGTTCATAATCTGTAAATCTGAAAATGTCTATTCTGACTAAACCCAACTGTGATACTTTTATGCTCATATATTTATATTTTTATTTTTTATTCTTATAATTTGTAGTATTGTGTTTCTTGTTGTATTTGTATATGTCCACTGGAAGCCTCAGTACCAAAACAAATTCCTTGTGTGTGCAAGCACACTTGGCAATAAAGCTCTTTCTGATTTCTGATTCTGATTCTGATGCTAATATATGTGAGTATGTGCCAGTGTTGTTATTGCTCAAATAAAAAAATATTTTGAACTGTTGCCACTGAAGCTGAAGTGCTAAAATTACTAAAACTGAAATTAATAAAAATAGACTTTTTTTTATTAAAAAGTCAAAAGCACATAACAAAATGAGTAAAACTTAAACCAAAATTAAAAAGAAAAATATTTTTTTAAAAAGCTAATAAAAAATATTAATAAATACTATAATAGTATATAAATAACACTAAAATAACATTGGTATGTGCATATGTTCTGAAACTAAAGTAGGGTAAAAAAAAAAAAAAAAAAAAAACTTTTTCTACTGTGTAATCTTCTGTAAATCATTAAATATAAGAAAGTGTCATTTATAAAGTGTATTACCTGATTTGCATCTACAATGAGCAGAACTCCTTGGCAAGCGGATATGGACCGAGACACTTCATAGCTGAAGTCAACATGGCCCTGAAAAATAGTGGAATCACTTAAATTATAAAGATTAGTTAAACATCAGTGTTTAAAGTGCCCCAATATACTATATTAAAGGCTCCTAATGTTATTTTAGAGTCTCCTACAACAGGTTTACATTCATCCAAGGTCAAAAACACTTTATTCTCCTCATAATCTCCACTGCAGTGTCACCTCTTTTCTCTCAGAGTCTGAAACGCTTCAGTCTCTCTAAGCCCCGCCTCTCTGAGAGCTGCTCTGCTCTGATTGGTCAGAAAGCAAACGCTCATTATCATATCTGAATCTCAGCTCTTGACACACAGTGATACGAACAGTAACGATGGCGTGGGTTTTACCGTATCAATCTCAGAAAACAGCGTCTTCTCGACACGAACAACACGAACCAAACTCTTCCAGTCTCAGATACACTACAGTGTTTGAGGGCGGAGCTAAGAGACGCTGCTCAGCCAATCAAGACCAGAGGCTGGCATTATGCTAATGCAGTAAGACTGGAATTACTGACGACTCATTTCAGTTTAGAATCACTTATTTCTTTTGGGACACAATAACTTTGCAGACCTTGTATATCCACAAACCGCTCTATTACACACTACATGAAAGGAAATATCTGTGCACTTGAAATCATTGTCCTCACAGGTGTGTCGATGAGATTGAGCAGGTACGTCTGTCCGTCGTGCTGATAGAAGAGCGACGCAGTCTGAGCTTTAACAGTGATTCCTCTCTCTCTCTCCACCTGCAGTTTATCCAGAACCTGCTTGTTACTTGCGGTCTTTGCTATGGCACCTGCGCACACAATCATGAAAAAGAAAGAGATGTTTATATCATTCACAGGAAACAGTCTCTCCTGTCATGGATGTTTTACAGGGAATCACCTGTGATCTCCAGCAGTCTGTCAGCTAAAGTGCTCTTGCCGTGATCAATGTGAGCAATAATGCTGAAATTACGAATTCTCTCCACTGGAAACTCTGACATGTCGAAACTCTCCTGTAACAGTCAAAGAACTCTAATTCAATATACAGTTGCGAAAACCATTAAAAACATTCCACCCATAGTTTCTACTGTAAAATCATAATAGATTATTAAGGGCATAATGGTACATGTACATTTTCGATATAAATAATAAATAAATGAATATCAGATGAGAATCAGAATACAATCATTCTAAACTTACTCTAAAATATTTTGCTAATATTCAGCATCCAAAACTTATTTTGGACTTATTTTTACTTTTTTTATTTAAAGATAGACATGTTTTGGTCTGTAAACTATAGAAGCTTGATTCCGCCACAGAATACATTTTTAGGTAAAGTAATTGCAACTTTACTCTCAGAATTGCATGATATTTACTTGCAATTGTGAGTTTTAAAGTCAAAATTGCAAGGTATAAACTCTGTATTCTGAGAAAAAGTCGGAATGGCGTGATCTAAAGCTGCAATTACGTGTTATAAAGTCATAATTGCGAGTTATAAGTCTCCCTAATAAACAAGCTTCCATAATAAACCACTTTGATAAAAAAATAAACATAACTTCAAAACCGCGGTATTACCGCACCGTTGTTTTGCGTAACAATCCGTTACATCCTTATCTACTGTCCGCTGAGGGCAAAAACAAGTCAAAGCAACACAGTTTACCTTCTCAGAAGCATTAGAGGTGTAGTCTCTGACAGGACTGATGCTTTTCATCCATCTGTGTCTGATGACTGTACATGTGCTCACACAGCCCTGAGATCTGCGCTTAATGCGGCATATTTTAATATCAGGACAGCGTTTGATAAAGGGCAGAAAGAGCCCGTGCGATCTCAACAGAGACAGATGCATCATCTCTATCAGCTCACGAACATGCTATTCCTTTACAGAGAGGCCATATTATGGCTTTAAACTGCACATCGACATCTCTTCCCATCGGAACAAAGATTCAGAGCGTCATTCAAAAGCAAATATTCAGTTTTTATAAAAAGTAAAGTCTACAGTAGATTGTGTACTTCAGTGTGACAGCTCCTGTGGGCCGCCATGTTGGAAAAACGTCATCAATATTTGCCGTGTAGGAATGATGGGAAGTGTAGTTTAAAACAAAATCTGCGCTCAAACGTTGTAAAATATTTTCTCAAAACGAACTTTTTGCATAATTCATTTCTTCATTTTTTTTGCTATTTTCTATCTATCTATCTATCTATCTATCTATCTATCTATCTATCTATCTATCTATCTATCTATCTATCTATCTATCTATCTATCTATCTATCTATCTATCTATCTATCTATCTATCTATCTATCTATCTATCTATCTATCTATCTGTCTGTCTGCCTGTCTGTCTGTCTCTCTCTCTATGTGTGTGTGTGTGTGTGTGTGTGTAAACAGTCACTATTGTTGACACTATTATTATTATTATGAATAATAATAAAAAAATGTAAAGAAAGTGGTATGCATATATGTACATGCAAAATATGTGAACAACACTCAAGAGATACATTTTCTCCCTCAATTTTTTAAAAATAAACACAATGAAAGAAAATGTAAGCAGTATATAGGCTACTATACTTCTCTTGGATGAGAGACAGAAATATTATCATCTGACATTTATTCACATATGATCTGAGTTTTATTATGTGCAGTTTTTATTTCCTGATGCAATAACGAAAACGGTTCATACAAATGCAATGGAGGGGAATGGGAACGGTTTGTTATGGTAGAAAAATGACGAGTTCTTTATAAATGGTAATTTGTGAATAAAAAATAATTTCAAAAGCCCAAATGTGAACTCTAAACAGCAACCTTGAGACCTACTGAATCATATATGATATTATCATGCAATCCTCAAACCTGCCAGTTCTGCGAAACAAAACTAGTCTACTGGCCAATCAAATTAGTCCAAAATGCAATTTATGCAATATGTCAAACCTTTAACCCGTGGGGGAAAATCAACTCACAACAACAGTTTAAACACGGGCTAACTCGTAGTAGCGAAATCCATGGACTTGGGAACCAGTGACATGACATTTTATGTTTCATCCAGACCTTCAAATAATCTTTCAAAAGAATCAAAACAGCAATAATGTAATTCTATAAAGTAATGTTTGACTGATCAGCCTATTATCAAAGATAAAACACAATTTCTGTGTTATTAGTGCTCCTGCAGCAGGAACCAAGAGTTACAGCAATATTCTGAATTTGTCTGTGTAACTTTGATGAATGTGTGCTTTAATTGACCGTTCGCAAAACCCCGCCCTTGAACGGTCCTCGTCCAATCCTAGCTCAGCAACTGTAACTAAGGAGAAGGACCTCCGTCAAACATTGCGATTTCAGCAAGATGGTGAAACGATGCGTCTATGACTTTCCTTTCCAAAGCCCAAGACCCAAAGATGGCGACAATGGATTAAGCAGTGTGGGAGACCTCACTCACAGCTAAATGCCTCGAAGATTAATAAGCATACATATGTCTGCTCTAAGGTAAGTAAAGCTAGCGAGCTAACTTAGCATATCAATTAACAATAAGTAGTTTTACGTACTCTTACTCTTAAAACACTTTGCAGTTTTAATGATGTCCTGTATGAAAGAAATGACGGAGTATGTTTTTATGTTTCCACTGCTCGATCGCGCCCGTGCCTCTCTCTCTCTCTGACACACACACACACACACACACATTCCAGCATTGCAATCTTAACATCGGAGCCTGTTCATTATGCTGCGTTCACACCAGGGGGGCAGGGTTTCATGAAGCTTCCCCGGGCGCCGGCATTGGCTAGCGGACCATCACCTGCTGTTAGCATTCCATTGACTCGCATTCATTTTGGCGTCACTTTGACAGCGAATAACTTTACATCTGAGGCGTTTAAAGACTCCATTTGTGCATTATTTATTTCTAAAGAAACACGAAAATGTATAAAAGGCTCCATTACCTTGTATCTTACGAAATGGCCCCTTAGAAGCAATTTTTGTAAAAAATAGGCTAACGATTGCGTCATAACCACGCGACTCTCTGTCGCACAGTAGAGAGATTACCGTATGGACAGGAGGACGTGGAGGCAAAATGACAAAATAATTAATCAGAATACTTAGAAAAAGTTTCTCTTGCTCTTAGCTCACGGACAGCTCCTACTCACACTCTCCGTCTCTGCAAGTTTCGGAAGGGAATGATTTAGATTTCTCTTGGCAGTTACTAGAAGACAGACGGGTTGCTCACGTCACATCTACGTCATCAAGCTCAGTTTGAGTTCGACCCCCAGGAAGTTAGTGCTTCTAATTGACTTCACTTGTCTCCGTTGAATCCAATGGGGTCGCTGTGTCAAATTTATATACTGTCTATGGTTCACACCAAACGTGAATAGGGCGTCAAATTCGCGTGTATCGCGTCTCGTTCGACGCTTGAACATTTTGAATCCATTCGCGCGTCCAAAACGAATAGGACGCAAGTGAGCGAGTGCAGTATGAAATGTTTTTAAGAAACGTAGAACATATGCGATGATGAAAGGTTAAACTTGAGAGGTGTGGAAACTGTAGGCTATTGTTTAGGCTGGTCGTCATCCTTGCATAGCTAACCTGTCATACCTCTGATAGAACAGGTATAAACTGAATCTTTGTAACCTAAACTAGATTGTTAGGTCTGACACATGACAGAGAATGTTGGCTGGGAAAGTATTTAAAATTTTAAACGTAGGCTACTTACCCGGCAGTGCAGTAACATGACTGGTCCACAAGGCTGTGCTGGTTGCATTGCAAGAACAGGTCGTGAGGTTTCTCAATAACAATAACTAGGGGGCGTGTCTTTTGCGAACGGTCAATTAAAATGACAATTGACTGTAATATACAAATGATAAAGGTGACATATTATGCCCGTTTTCACAAGATGTCATATAAATCTATGGTGTCCCCAGAATGTGCCTGTGAAATTTCAGCTTAAAATACCCACAGATCATTTACTATAGCTTGTCAAATTTTCCCCTTTTTGGGTTTTTGTGTGTGTCCCTTTAAATGCAAATGAGCTGCAGCTCCGCCTCTGTTCAGAAGAGGGTGGAGCCTTATACGAGCTTCAGATAATCCGGTGTTGTGCCGAATTTTGACCCCCACCAAATTACTACCCCCCTAGCATTGGTAGGTTTAGGATTAGTTGTGGGGGAGGGGTTAGGATTAGGGGTGGGGTTAGGATTAGGCAATCAGGTACTGACTTCAACGAGGGGGGTAATAATTTGGCAGGGGGTCGAAATTTGGCACAACACCGGCAATGACAGGCCAATCTCACTCATCCAGAATCCCAGAATCACCAGTAGCGAGTGCAGCCTTACGGAGAGACTCAGGAAGAGTTTCTGAATGTTAGTGGAGACATTTATGTAGTTGTGGAGTTACATTGATCATCTCATCATCATGTTCAACTTTTCCACACAATGGCACAGTTCCTGAGGTGGTTATAAGACAGCGGTGACATTTTCTGGTCTATAGTGTTCAGTGCTCGTCTGTGCTCAACCACAGAACAGTTTCAGGCTTTGCTGGATCTTTTGCCATAGCGTTAGAACTGGTCACTGTTGTCGCTTGCAATGAATTTTACAATGGCGGCTGGTGTGTGTAAACGTGCAGATTAAGGGCCGGTAATATTATAATAAAATCATCTTCATGTATCAGAAAGGGAGCGAAGTCTCATCGGATTATTTTTTTATATGCTTGCAGAGAAAGGCTCACCAAAACAAAGTTACTGGGTTTAGTTTTTCACGTTTTCTGGGTGCAGAAGCACCAGGACCCGATTATAGCACTTAAACACAGAAAAAGTCAGATTTTCATGATATGTCCCCTTTTAATAAATAAAAACATGTGGCGTTTGACTGGGAATAGTTTCATTTCAAAGCATTTTATTTTCATTTAACTCAATACCAAAGTTAATCTTAAATTCAACACAGATTATTTACAATCTTTAAAGAACGATGTGTTTAGCAATATTCTATGATGACAAAGATCTTGTGAAGAAAAATGCATGTGGCTAAACATGTTATTAAAGTAATCTTTAGGAACAGCTAAAACATCTAAACAGACGCTGTATATTGACTCAGCCAAAGCCAACAGACTAAAGTAAAAGACCACATGACTCCAGATGTGTTAAATGATTTCTCATAGATGTGACGAGATCTGCTGCTGAGATCTTCAATCTTCTGCTGTGTCTTCATGTCCTTCTCTAAATCTTCTCATTCGCACGTTTTGATCTTCCTGCTTCTTTCCTAAAAGCATCAGATTCTCATCATATTCACACTCTTAATATTTGCATGTCAAATCCATAATGATGATGATAAATGTCTCTGACCTGACGTGAGTCTCATGTAGATGTGAAAACCTCCTAACAGACCCGACAGAACCATCATCTGACAACACCAGACCAGCACATGCACTGCAGACGATGAACTCTCTGAATGCAACACACAGTCTGGACACAACACACAAGCTGGACACAACACAGACACATCAATCTGTCAATCAGTCAATCAATCAGTCAATCAGTCAATCAATCAATCAATCAATCAATCAAATCAATCAATCAAATCAATCAGTGAACATATCAGTCAGCCTGTTAAGGAGTAAGTTCACCCAAAAGTGGAGTTATATAAACTTATACCACAGTCTGGGTGAATACTCGATTCTGATTGGCTGCAGGGTGTCTATAAAAAAGTGCTAGAGGACACCTAGTAAAGGAGTTCTGGTGAAACTGACTGTTTACCGTTCGAAATTAATAAATAAATGCGCTGGCTACAAGACTTAAAGTTGCGTCCACCTAAAACACGGACGAACAATACGACTCGGATGTTGGAGTAGGTGAAAGTGTTGCAGCTCCGGGGACCTCTCAGAGCATGCCTGCTCTCAGTTGGCTGACCAGTTAGCTGACCAGTATAACAAGGGCTTACTCGAGGAAATCCTTCCCGGTATTTCCTCGCTCGACTATGAGCCGCCCGGCTAAGGCGAGGACGGGGACCCCGCTATACTTGATGGCTCGGACGACGAGGAAACCATCCCTTCCGCCCAGACTCCCCCGGTCAGCGGCTCAACTACACTGCCACACGCAGTCTCATCACAACGCTCATCTCGGCATTGAATGGCCGGCCCTCCAGAATGCCGCCGACCAAGAGAGGGATGTGTATGACGGCAAACTCCTAGGCCCCCCTCCCGGTCCTAGGAAGCAGCTCATGCCTGTCCTCCCCGTGTGCGCTAAGCACATGCGTCACTATTAGACCGGCGGACGTTCTATGGCCCTGTCTGTTGTGGGGGAACGCGCCCTCTGGCTCAATCTCTCTGGTCTGCCCGACAGCGAGAAAAGAGCATAGCAGGAGCCCCAGACTGGAACCAGGCAAGGCTCTTTTTGGCCCTGCTGTTGCCGTTATGCAACAGCGGTGCGATGATAAGAAGAAGGAGGATGAGGCGTTTAAACTGTGCCTGCCTAGAAAGGCCACTCCACATCAGCCCCCCTCACGGCCCCCTCAGGCCCCGGCCACGGGTTGGCGGTACCATAACACAGCCAGACCCAAGACTCGCAGCAGGCCACCCAGCCAGCAGCCCAACCATCCTCCTAAGCCCTGGGGTAAGATGTCTTTCGCTGCGACCGCAGCCAAAAAGCCCACCAACTCTACCCCGTCGGACGGGAAGCGGCCTACCTGATGTTCAGCTCCAGGAGCTTCTCAGTCCAGGTTTTCAGGCTACCAGCCCATTGGACACAAGTTTGAGTTTTTCCCCCTCTTCACCCAAGAAGAGGAAGTTCTCAAGTTGAGGGCCCCTTTTCCCTCATTCGGTTGCCCAACCTCAGTTCAACATGGACATGTCACAAGTTAAGGTGGGTTCCTTGTCATGCACTGCCTTTCCAGGTGACCGTCCTCTGGCTTTCAGGGCATCATTGTAGTGTATTGGGCAATCAGGGAGCTGTCCATATCTCCCACAGGTGGATCTCGAACACGAGATGATGAAAGAGAACAATAGGTTACAGTTCGTAACCCCGGTTCTCTGAAACATCGAGTGGAGAGATCCACCAAGCTTGCCCCGCTTGCTGCACGAGAAGCGAATATGCTCACTGAGGTAAGATAGCGCGTGCTAATGTTTTATACACTTAGTAAAGGGCGAGTCCCTTACCGGGCATTGGACACGCGCTTCTGTCTGTCAGGCCAGACTTGGTGCAATTGGATGCTTCTGCAGAGGTCAGGTGCGGATGCCCTTCCCATGGGTGGATCTCTCCACTCGATGTTTCAGAGAACCGGGGTTTACGAACCTATTGTTTTTATAAGAAGAATATCCATATTTATAACTTTATGCATGATAATCACTGGCTTCCACTCTAGTTCTGGCGTAAAGTAAGGGGTTAATTGAAATGAAACTAAAATAAAATATATAAATATTAGTTGAAAAACTAAAAGAAAATTGTAAATGTTGCATTGGCACTAAACTGAAATAAGTATAAGCTGAAGCACTATAATGATTAATTATAAGCTAATACAAAATAGTAAAACTGTAAACTATAAAAAACGAAATAACAGATTTGTAGATTACAGCAGAATGCCGTACTTCCACACTACTCTCACTATTACTGGAGTATGTAGTGTGTTTACTGTGTGTTACAGGAATAAAAACCTTCACAGAGATTCTAAGTGAGATCTTTGAGAACATGAGATTGTAATGAGTCTGACGAAAGAGTTACTTTACCTTCAACAATCATGTGTAGATCTGCGTTTAATATTTCATTGCCGTAGGAGTTTATAGACTTCTAATCTGTAAGTCCCTGAATCTGCTCTGATCACAGGGTTTATTATCAGAATCCCATTATTGACTGACACTTCATCATGTCTGTTATTGAAGAGATCACATTCAACCTTTCTTATCCCGTCATTCTTTATTTTACAAATTGGATCCTCTTGAGAGCTGCTTGATGTCTTGTGTATCTTCAGGTCATTTTTACTAGCGTCCACCACCATTATCTCAGTTTGTCTCCGAGAGCAGCGTAACAGGGACCAGACTGATTAAACCAGCAGAACCGCTCCACACCTGAAGAACAAAAGAAACACACACACACACACACACTATCATAAATTAAAATATTACACAAACATTCGTAAAATTTCATAGGATCCTTGAGATACATTTTTGATCAGTTTTCCATGAGGTTTTATGTGTGTATATTTTCTAAAAACTAATATTGTAACTTTGAGGAGTACACTAAGATACTCTAAGAACATTGGCGAAAGAGAGAATAACAGAGTAGAGAGAGACATTTTGACATTTAAAAATCCCTTTATTAATTCAATAACATTTGGGATTTATCTGCATAAATATTTATATTTTTTTCAATTCCACCTATTTTTTCCAAAACACATTAGAAAATATTTAGATTAAAGCTACCATTCCCATCAGGTTCACACAAAAAAATTATTAAAACCCCATCCATCCATCCATCCATCCATCTTCTTCCGCTTATCCGGGGCCGGGTCGCGGGGGCAGCAGTCTGAGCAGAGATGCCCAGACTTCCCTCTCCCTGGACACTTCATCCAGCTCTTCCGGGGGGACACTGAGGCGTTCCCAGGCCAGCCGGGAGACATAGTCTCTCCAGCGTGTCCTAGGTCTTCCCCGGGGTCTCCTCCCAGTGGGATGTGCCCGGAACACCTCCCCGGGAAGGCGTCTAGGAGACATCCGGAACAGATGCCCGAGCCACCTCAGCTGACCCCTCTCGATGTGGAGGAGCAGCGGCTCTACTCTGAGCTCCTCCCGAGTGACCGAGCTTCTCACCCTATCTCTAAGGGATCGGCCAGCCACCCTGCGGAGAAAGCTCATTTCGGCCGCCTGTATCCGGGACCTTGTCCTTTCGGTCATGACCCAAAGCTCATGACCATAGGTGAGAGTAGGAACGTAGATTGACCGGTAAATCGAGAGCTTTGCCTTACGGCTCAGCTCCTTCTTCACCACAACAGACCGGTACATCGACCGCATTACTGCAGAAGCTGCACCGATCTGTCTGTCAATCTCCCGTTCCATCCTTCCCTCACTCGTGAACAAAACCCCAAGATACTTAAACTCCTCCACTTGAGGAAGGATCTCTCCACCAACCTGAAGTGAGCAAGCCACCCTTTTCCGACTGAGGACCATGGCCTCGGATTTGGAGGTGCTGATTTTCATCCCAGCCGCTTCACACTCGGCTGCAAACCATCCCAGTGCATACTGAAGGTCCTGGTGTGAAGGGGCCAACACGACAACATCATCTGCAAAAAGCAGAGACAAAATCGCGTGGTCCCCAAACCTGACACCCTCCGGCCCCTGGCTGCGCCTAGAAATTCTGTCCATAAAAACTATGAACAGAACCG
The DNA here is from genome assembly GCA_026230005.1 of Gila orcuttii. Classification (NCBI taxonomy): domain Eukaryota; kingdom Metazoa; phylum Chordata; class Actinopteri; order Cypriniformes; family Leuciscidae; genus Gila; species Gila orcuttii. The sequence continues at coordinate 2,185,446 of JAPDVR010000016.1, read as the reverse complement.
GTGACAAAGGGCAGCCCTGCCGGAGTCCAACATGCACCGGGAAGAAGTCTGACTTACTACGGCAATGCGAACCAAGCTCCTGCTTCGGTCATACAGGGACCGGACAGCCCTTAGCAAAGGACCCCGGACCCCATACTCCCGGAGCACCCTCCACAGGCCACCACGAGGGACACAGTCGAATGCCTTCTCCAAATCCACAAAGCACATGTGGACTGGTTGGGCAAACTCCCATGAACCCTCCAGCACCCTGTAGAGAGTATAGAGCTGGTCCAGTGTTCCACGGCCTGGACGAAAACCGCACTGTTCCTCCTGAATCTGAGGTTCCACTATCGGCCGTATTCTCCTCTCCAGTACCCTGGCATAGACTTTCCCAGGGAGGCTGAGAAGTGTGATCCCCATGTAGTTGGAACACACCCTCCGGTCCCCCTTCTTAAAAAGAGGGACCACCACCCCGGTCTGCCATCCCAGAGGCACTGTCCCCGACCGCCACGCGATGCTGCAGAGGCGTGTCAGCCAAGACAGCCCCACAACATCCAGAGACTTGAGGTACTCAGGGTGGATCTCATCCACCCCCGGTGCCTTGCCACCGAGGAGTTTCTTGACTACCTCGGTGACCTCAGCTAGGGTGATGGACGAGTCCACCTCTGAGCCCTCAGCCTCCGCTTCCTCAATAGAAGACGTGATGGCGGGATTGAGGAGATCCTCGAAGTATTCCTTCCACCGTCCGACGACATCCCCAGTTGAGGTCAACAGCCGCCCACCTCCACTGTAAACAGCGTTGGTAGGGCATTGTTTCCCTCTCCTGAGGCGCCGGACAGTTTGCCAGAATCTCTTCGAGGCCAGCCGATAGTCCTTCTCCATGGCCTTACTGAACTCCTCCCAGGCCCGAGTTTTTGCCTCCACAACCACCCGGGCTGCAGTCCGCTTGGCCTGCCGGTACCTGTCAGCTGCCTCAGGAGTCCCACAAGCCAACCAGGCCCGATAGGACTCCTTCTTCAGCTTGACGGCATCCTTTATTTCCGGTGTCCACCACCGGGTTTGGGGATTGCCGCCTCGACAGGCACCGGAGACCTTACGGCCACAGCTCCGAGCAGCCGCTTCGACAATGGAGGTGGAGAACATGGTCCACTCAGACTCAATATCTCCAGCCTCCCTCAGGATCCGGTCGTGGCTCCGCTGGAGGTCTCTCAGACTCGGTCAAACGTTCCCAGCAAACCCTTACAGTACGCTTGGGTCTGCCGAGTCTGTCCAGCCTCCTCCCCCGCCATCGGATCCAACTCACCACCAGGTGGTGATCAGTTGACAGCTCCGCTCCTCTCTTCACCCGAGTGTTCAAGACATACGGCCGCAGGTCAGATGAAACGACCACAAAGTCGATCATCGACCTGCGACCTAGGGCGTCCTGGTGCCACGTGCACTGGTGGACACCCTTATGCTTGAACATGGTGTTCGTTATGGACAAACTGTAACTACCACAGAAGTCCAATAACTGAACACCGCTCGGGTTCAGGTCGGGGGGGCCGTTCCTCCCAATCACGCCCCTCCAGGTGTCACTGTCGCTGCCCACGTGAGCGTTGAAGTCCCCCAGCACCATCTCAGGCTCCTTCCCCGCCAGCGAGGTGATGTTCCACGTCCCTAAGGCTAGTTTCCGTGTCCAGGGATCGGGCCGTCGAGGTCCCCGCCTTCGACTGCCACCCGATCCTCTCTGCACCGGCCCCTTACGGCTCTTCCTGCAGGTGGTGAGCCCACGGGAAGGCGGTCCCACGTCACTCCTTCGGGCTGAGCCCGGCCGGACCCCGTGGGGAGAGGCCCGGCCACCAGGCGCTCGCATACGAGCCCCAACCCCGGGCCTGGCTCCAGGGTGGGGCCCCGGCTGCGCCATACCGGGCGACGTCACGGTCCTTGGATGTTTGTCCATCATAAGGGGATTTTGAATTGCTCTTAGTCAGACCCGTCGCCTAGGACCTGTTTGCCTTGGGAGACCCTACCAGGGGCATATAGCCCCAGACAACATAGCTCCTAGGGTCATTCGGGTACTCAAACCCCTCCACCATGTTAAGGTGGCAGTTCAAGGAGGGGTATTAAAACCCCAGAGATGAAAAAAAAACTGAACATTATGTGTAAGGCAATAAAAAGCATACTCTATCGTTAACCTTTTTATAAAACATTTTTATAAAACATTTTGTCAATAAAATAGAATCAGTACACACACTTTCTTCAACTTTGTTTTTTCTAGTACACCAAATTGCCAACTTCACCATTCCATAAAGAAAATGAAGAATAATAACTTTATTCTTGTTTTCTACTGAGTACTTTGGCCCATAAATAAACAAAGAAACATTAAATAAACCCATTAGCTTCAGACTACAAACCTTCACTAACTGCATCAAGTTTTTCAGGCGATAAAATTCCATAAATGTATGAATCACTGTTTCTGATGCATTACAAAAAGGACAACCCTCCCCAACTAAAGGATTCAGTCGTGCCATGTGTCTGTTTGTGGCTAAAACTCCATGTACAATTCTCCACTGCAGATCTCCCATTCTCTTTTCCGTACAGCTGTACAGAAAAGTCTGTACAACTGTACAGCTGGCCAGACATTGGGCAGCCTTGTCTGATTCCTTTTTGTATTTTAACTGGTACACTTAACCCACCTCCTATTTTTATCATACTCACGGATCCTTTATACAACAATTTTATCCATGATATTAAACTATAGCCAAAACCAAAACACTTTAAAACATGAAACAAATACAGATGATCCAGCCGATCAAATGCTTTTTCTTGGTCTAGAGATATTAGACCAGCACTAACATTGTATATTCTTAAGTATTCTAAAAGATCTCTCATTAAAAACAAATTATCATAAATACATCTTTTAGGAACACAATAAGACTGATCTTCATGAACCAAAGAACCTAAAACCGTCTTAAGACGATTTGCAATTGATTTAGATAATATCTTATAATCAGAGTTAAGAACAGCAACAGGTCTCCAGTTTTTAAGTAAACACAAATCTCCTTTCTTTGGAAGAAGAGTCATCTCTCGAGATGCAAACAGATCCACTTCCACTGGGCCGAAGCTCTCGCATATCAACTCCATCACGTTGGGGTGAAGTCTCTATTCCCCGGGCCTCAGCCCCTGCTTCTCGATTCTGGTCCTCTGGGACATACATTGCTCTGAGAGACAACAGTTTCTCTTGGGCCCACAGGAGGATCTGATGCGCCAGTGTGGATAGAGGGCTTCACGGCGACATGGCACTCCCAACACAGGCCCTTGGGACAGAAACCAAGGTTCCCTTTCGTTGTCACTCCGAGTTCCGTCGGATGACGACGAATGGGGTTTCGCTTAGAAAGCCTATCGACTTCGAGTATTACAAAACGAGCCAATGGCAAAGAAATTCCATGGGTCTGCGGAATTTGAATAGCGTATCTCCGCCTTACCTCGTAGGTATAAAAGGAGGACGGCGGCAACATGCAGATATGTTTTCGCTTCGGAGCCAAGAGTATCTCTTCACTCCACGGCCATTTCTGACTTCACTCTACGAGATGAGCCACTCTCCGGTGTTGGTGTTACGGCGATCTGCAGCGAATTCACATTGCCTGCTGATCTGTGCAGTGATCTGCCAGTGAGTGTGTTTCTCCCTGCTCGCTTCAACATCACAGAGTTTTCTCTCCTCTCACAAAAAGAGCTTGCACGTGGCACGTCTTTTTAAAGACGGCTCGCCCGTGCATTTCAAAAAAAAAAAAAAAGAATGGTTGCGGCAGCTTGGTATCGGACTCTGATGGGCACGAGCGTTGTCTAGTATGTTTGGGCTTGATCATGCTAGAGCAACGCTCGTGGATGACTCATGTTCTCTCTGTGGGAACATGACCATTGCGTCATATAGGTCGAGACTCTGTGAACTCGCAAGAGTGAGAGTCCCCTCATCCACCCCCCGATCTTCGGCTGGTGGCCAGGGTGACCTGAGGGTGTCGGTCTGGAACAAGGCGCCGACTCTGTCCGCGACCCCAGCCCCCCTCCTCAATGGCGGTGCCCGCTAGTGAACAGGTGATTCCCACGGGTCTACCCTCTGGTGGCCCGTGTGTTTCATTTGAAGCTACAGAGGATGATACTATATTTGTAGCAGCTTCACAAGGTGGGTTTAATTCTCTGGGAAGTGACGACTCGTCACAGCTGCCACCTTCTGGTGTGCATACGGCTGTGCCTGAGTCTGATCCAGAGATGACGGCCATGCTTTCCTGGGACGATTGGTTTTTGGGTAAGGCCGCCGACCCTCGTCCACGGCAAACCCCAATACCTTCCCTCCCGGACGTGCATGATGAGATCTCGAAGTCCTAGAAGACCCCCTGGTCTTCTCGGGACCGCTCGCTGATCTCATCCGCCTTTCCTCCCCTCGATGGGGCCGCTGCCATGGGTACACTGGGGTCCCCCCGGCTGAACGCTCTGTTGCGATGCTATGTGTCCTCAGAGTGCTTCTTCTCGGCGCAATCCTAAGCACCCGTCCGTGGCCTATAGTTTTTGTCTACACTTGTGGCGAGATCCTATAGCGCCGAGGGACTGGCAGCCGCCTCTCTGCAGGCCATGGTCATTCTGCTGGTCTACCAGACCCAGATGCTCATGGACTTGCACGAGGGCGGGACTGACCCAGGGCTCTTCACTGAGCTGCGCGCCGCCACTGACCTTGCTCTCCGAGCGAAGAAGGTGGCCGTACGCTCCCTGGGTAAGGTGATGCCCACCATTCTGTGGCTGAACCTGTCTGATGTGCTGAATGTCGCGCGGCCCCGTCTGTCCGACATTCCCATATCCCAGGTCGGCCTCTTCGGCGGTGCGGTTGAGGACTTTGCCCAACAGCTCTCAACCGCCCATGTGCAGACTGACGCTGATTCTGTCCCGACGGCCCCGCCGTCCGCTCAGATCCCTCGGTCTACCCACCGCCGAAGGCGCCCTCCCGCGGCTCCCACCCCCCCCGTTCACCCGGCCCGGCTCTGGAAGCCGCAGGCGGACGCCACAGCCCTCTCCAGCCCCGCCCCCCGCTACATGACGGGTTAAGCGGCGCTCTTGAGACGGGCTCCTGAGAGAGGGGACTCAGTTCTTTCCAGGAGCAGGACCACTCCTTTCCCCGGTGGAGGGCCGGGGAAGAATCCTTATTCTCCTAAGAACTGACTCTCCCGTCTCTGGGAATACAGAGTTCCCGGACGACACAGAGCGCCGCCCACAAGCCGTGCTCTCCTCGTCCCCCTCTGTCCCAGAGGTGGTTGACATGGCGCGCCGTCCACAGACCGCTTCGCCCCTGTCCCCCTCTGTCGCCAGACCCCTGGCAGAGCAGGCCCCCGCGGGACGACCAGCCTGGTCCTCCCCTGGCACCCTCTGCCAGGGCGCGGTTGCTAACTGTGCCCCCACATCGGGCCGCTATGCCGTCCACGTCTGGGCCAGTTACTCTGCTTCGCTGCCCCTCCGGGGGGACGCCTGTGGTTCGCATGACCCCACTGGTTCAGTTCCTGGGAGCCTGGTTAGAGCTCCCCATCTGTCCCGCTGCATCGCGCGGACCGTCAGGCTCGGTCTCCTCCCCGCTTCAGGGGAGTCCGCTCCACTTTGGTCGGTGGCAATGCCCCCATCATGAGAGCAGAGATTGCCACCCTGCTGGCGAAGGGTGCAATCGAGACTGTCCCTCCAGCCGAGATGAGGTCCGGCTTCTACAGCCCCTACTTCATTGTCCCCAAGAAAACCGGTGGGTTACGCTCCCTTCACAGGATGCCGTTCAAGATGCTCACTGCCAAACACGTTTTCGAATGCGTACGGCCCCAGGATTGGTTTGCAGCGATCGACCTGAAGGACGCCTACTTTCATGTCTCCATTCTTCCTCGAAACAGACCGTTCCTACGGTTTGCTTTCGAGAGGCAGGCATACCAGTATGCGGTTCTCCCTTTCGGGCTAGCCCTGTCTCCTCGCATCTTTACGAAGGTCGTCGAGGCTGCCCTTGTTCCCCTTCGGGAATACGGGGTCCGCATCCTGAACTATGTCGACGACTGGCTGATCCTAGCTCACTCTCGAGATCAGGTTTGCGAACACAGGGACCTAGTGCTCCGGCACCTAGCTCGTCTGGGCCTTCGGGTCAACTGGGAGAAGAGCAAACTTTGCCCCGTGCAGAGGATCTCTTTTCTCAGTATGGACATCGACTCGGTCGCCATGTAAAAGGCGCAGCTTACGAGCAAGCGCGCGCAGTCTCTGCTGACTTGCCTGAGACAATTCGAGGGCAAGAGTGCGGTTCCACTGAAACTTTTTCAGAGGCTCCTGGGGCATATGGCATCTGCAGCCGCGGCGACGCCGCTCGGATTGCTTCATATGAGACCGCATCAGCTTTGGCTTCGCGACTGAGTCCCGAGGTGGGCATGGCAACAAGGCACGCTCCGAGTACCAGTTACTCCGACCTGCCGTCAGACCTTCACCCCGTGGTCGAACCTCAGTTTTCTCAGGGCGGGTGTCCCCCTGGAACGAGCTTCCCGGCATGTTGTTGTCTCAATAGATGCCTCCACCACGGGCTGGGGCGCCATGTGCAATGGACATGCTGCTGCGGGCTCCTGGACAGGACCCCAGCGGCTACGGCATGTCAATTGCCTCGAGTTGTTGGCAGTACGCCTTGCCCTGCACCGCTTCCGAGCGCTGCTCAAGGGTCAACACGTACTAGTCCGATCAGACAATACCGCCACTGTAGCGTACATCAACCGTCAAGGTGGTCTACGCTCCCGCCGTATGTCACAACTCGCTCGCCACCTCCTCCCATGGAGTCAGAAGCATCTGAGGTCGCTTCGAGCCATTTTTCATTCCCGGAGCCCTGAACTGTGCAGCCATAGAGCTCTCACGGCTTCAGCCCCTCCCTGGAGAATGGCGACTCCATCCCCAGTCGGTTCAGCTGATTTGGGACCAGTTCGGAGACGCACATCTGTTCGCCTCTCACGACTCGACCCTTTGCGCCCTGTATTATTCCCTGACCCAGGGCACGCTCGGCACAGATGCACTGGCGCACAGCTGGCCGCCGGGCCGCAAATATGCGTTTCCCCCAGTGAGCCTTCTTGCGCAGACCTTGCGCAATGTCAGGGAGGACGAGGAGCAGGTCACTTTGGTCGCGCCATACTGGCCCACCCGGACCTGGTTCCCCGAACTGGTACTCCTCGCGACAGCACCTCCTTGGCCCATTCCTCTGAGGAAGGACCTCCTTTCTCAGGGACGGGGCACCCTGTGGCACCCTCGCCCCGATCTTGGAGCCTCCACGTGTGGCTCCTGGACGGCTTGAGGCAGGTTTGAGTACCCTACCACCAGCGGTGGTGGCTACCATCACTTCCGCTAGAGCGTCGTCCACGAGACACGTCTATGCGTTGAAGTGGAACCTCTTCGTCAACTGGTGCTCTTCTCACCGAGAAGACCAGCGTTGTACTTTCCTTCCTTCAAGACGGGTTGGAGCGAAGGCTGTCTATCTCCACCCTGAAGGTCTATGCTGCCGCTATTGCCGCACACCATGACCTCATCGAAGGTAAGTCGGTGGGGCAGCACGACCTGGTCATCAGGTTCCTGAGAGGAGCAAGGAGACTAAATCCTCCTCGCCCTCCTCTCGTTCCCTCTTGGGACCTTTCAGTGGTTCTAACTGCCCTGCAGAGTGCTCCCTTTGAGCCTCTACAATCAGTCGAGCTTAAGTTCCAGTCAATGAAGACAGCGCTCCTGGTTACACTGGCCTCCATCAAGAGGGTAGGGGACCTGCATGCATTCTCCGTTGACGAAGCGTGCCTGGAATTCGGGCCGGCTTACTCTCACGTGATCCTGAGACCCCGGCCTGGATATGTGCCCAAGGTTCCCACTACTCCCTTCCGGGACCAGGTGGTGAACCTGCAAGCGCTGCCCCCGGAGGAGGCAGACCCAGCCTTGGCACTGCTCTGTCCAGTATGCGCTCTCCGCGCCTATGTAGACAGGACGCAGTGTTTCAAGACCTCAGACCAGCTTTTTGTCTGTTATGGTGGGAAGCTGAAGGGAAAGGCTCTCTCAAAGCAAAGGCTGTCTCACTGGATAGTGGACGCCATTGCTTTGGCATACCAGCAGCAAGGTCGACCGTGCCCCCTACCCCTGGGCTCTAGCGCATGGCGCCTTGCTAACAGACATCTGCAGAGCTGCAGGCTGGGCGACACCCAACACATTCGCCAGATTCTACAATCTCTGAGTGGAGCTAGTGTCCTCTCATGTACTCGCTTCAACCAGCTAGTACTGGACCCGCTCAGGTGTCTTCGCTTGCTCGCCATTCCACTCCACGGACTGGATACGTGCGATATTCTCCTCAGGTGAGCTCCCCGAGAACCCTGAGTTCCTCCAGCACTCCTGACGTCGGCGCCAGTGTCTCTTGCCTGCGCGTCGGCTAGGTGCCTCCTGTGTGCATGGTCCCTCCCCTGAGCGACCCCCACATGTGTATTTCCACTGTAAGCCTCTCCGAGTGTGTGTCTTTCCCTTGGCAAGCCACCTTGCCACCCCTGGGGTTGAAATATTACACCTTCGGCTGGACACCCCAGTTCTCCATATGCTTCCTTCGGGTCATATGTGTATTCTCTAAGTCCCCCCCCCCCCTCGCTGGGTTGGCATTAATTGCATACTTCCCCTAGCTTGGGATATGCTTCCCAGTGTACCTTGGTATTCCTGTGTTAAATAGGAGTCCCTCGTCCAGTCTCACGACAGGGATCTCAGATTTACGCAGGGCGTGATTAGTCTGGTAACCCCATTCGTCGTCATCCAACGGAACTCGGAGTGACAACGAAAGGGAAGTAGGGAACGGAGACGTTCCGTCTGCCTGCCACTTTCCGCTGTACCGCGGGGATCGCCTGAGCTCAGTCTTGGCTCCTCAGCGAAGAAACATATCTGCATGTTGCCGGCGTCCTCCTTTTATACCCACGAGGTAAGGCGGAGATACGCTATGCAAATTCCGCAGACCCATAGCATTTCTTTGCCATTGGCTCGTTTTGTAATACTCGAAGTCGATAGGCTTTCTAAGCGAAACCCCATTCGTCGTCATCCGACTCGTTCCCTACTCAGGGAACGAGGGTTACATCCGTAACCGAGACGTTTCTTCCACATTGATTGGGAATCAAAGACATCTGCGTGTAACCCTTATCATGTGGAATGGATTTCCCCTCAGTGGCTCTCATGTGCAGCAGGCCAAAAGGTATCACGTTGGACGCAGCTGCCATGAGCCCCAACAGTCTACAGTGTTTACAGTGATGGCGCAGCCTAGCTTTATCCTGGTCACCATGGCCAGGATAGACTCGAGACGTGCAGGAGACATTCGTGCCTGCATCGTAGTCGAGTCCCACACCACCCCCACGAACGTAGTCCTCTGGGCGGGCGTCAACACGCTCTTTTTCGGGTTGAGTCTCAACCCCAAGCTCTGAATATGGCCAAGGACGACATCTCAATGCAGAACTGCCAGATCTCGAGACTGGGCCAAAACGAGCCAGTCGTCGATGTTATGTAGTTCATGGATGCCCTGGAGCCTCAGCGGGGCCATGGCTGCATCCCTGCACTTGGTGAGGGTGCGAGGGGAGAGTGCTAGGCCAAATGGGAGAACCCGATATTGGTACGCTTCGCTCCCGAAAGCGAACCTCAGGAACTTCCTGTGGAATGGGAGGATGGAGATGTGGAAGTATGCATCCTTTAGATCTATCATGACAAACCAGTCCTCAGACCTGATTTGGCTCACGATAATAGGAAGGGTGAGTATCTTGAACCTGAACCTCCTCAAAGACCAATTCAGATGTCTTAGATCTAAAATTGGACGCAACCCTCCATCCTTCTTTGGAACTATGAAGCACCGGCTGTTTGATTGACTGACTTGTAACTAACAGTGCACAAGAAACATGTAGACGTCAGTTGAAAGGTTGCAAATGTTGCAAATGGAACAACTTACAAATTTAAACTTTGACATCATGTTCCTCAATTGTGTCTCCATGGAGTTAAATGCTTTAGATATGCTAGACAAACTTCTGATGATACATTTTCAATTGTGCAAATAAAAGGGAACATCATCCATTATGATTTTGTTCCAGGACACGTTGATTCAAACTTGGGTAAAAGTTGTTGTTCATCTACTCATCATCAAAGACATTTTACTTGCGGTCGATGCTCAGTGATGCTCATTTTGAGTCCTACAGTTATAAAAGCAACAAATGGGTGATGAATTAACATACATAATGTCTTCATGAAAATGTAAAATTGCAGAAGCATTAGTCATAGAAAGCCCACAGCAAGACAGAAAATACATGTATGTTTTAGTTATTTTTGTACCTTGTGTTTGTACATTTCCCGTCAATGATGTAAACTTCCTTTTCGCTGAGAAAGTGCGCAGTGGTCTTTATATACGGTGAGCACAGACGAGTGTTGGCTCTTCTAGCGATCGTGTGACTGAAAAAACATCTTCTCTCTTCTGCTGGATTACTGGCTCTTCTGGACGCTAGAAATGATGCTCATGTTTGGACTGATACTGATGCTGAAAACTGCTGCATGTGAGTCGACTTACAGCTCAAACTCTCTGATGATGAAGCTCTGACATGAAGACACTGTAATATTACTTTAAGAGTTTTTCCATAAACTGCAGGATCTAGTAATGGAGTGTTTTAAGTGTTTAAAGCCTGGTTTCACAGACAGGGCTTAGATTAAGCCAGGATTAGGCCTTAGTTCAGAGAGGGAATTTAAGTAACTTTTATAAACGTGCCTTAGGGCCTTTCACACCTTCATTGTTTGGTCCGAGTTTTCAGACTTTTCAGTTTGATCCGAATCAAAATTACAGGTGTGAAACCTCCTCCGGACCACGGTCCAGACCAAACAGACGAAATTTGGTCTGACGAAAAGAGGTAGTCTCGGTCCGGATCAAACTGAACAAAGGTTTGGTTCGTTTCTAGTGTGAAAGCATTCTCACACAGAAAGTTCCGGTGGTTCCCGTGTAGCCTAAACAACTAAAGAAGAATATTTATATGCAGATCTGTCAGTCCTGCCCACAGCGTTTCTTCCAGCTGATTCACACACGCACACACACACACACACATAAAGTATTTGTCCTGCGTCCTACAGGCGACAATAAAATGTTCACACAACGAGGACGTTCATTTGGCGAATTTGAACTAGCCTTGAGTATAGCTGGTCTTGCAGGTCGTAATGCCATAATAATAACAGTATAGTGGCAACAATATGCGTCTGTTCATTCGTCTTGTCAATGTTTCCCGCCGAATTGACAACACGCTGACGTCAGACGCACGTCCGTTTACAAACCAATCAATGTCAAGATGCAGCCCACATAGATGATGACGACAGGACGCGTTAGCTTACGTAATGTAAAGTTCTTTAGTGCGCTTGCATAATTGCAATGTGAAACCAAACCAAAACTAACCGAATGTATAAAATGTATCAAAACATGAACTTTGGTTCGGACCTTGTTGCGGACTTTCAGGTGTGAAAATATACACACTTAAAACCTCATGAAAAAACTGATCAAAAATTTATCTCAAGTATCCTATAAAATTCTCAGAATTTTGTGTAATATTTTAATTTATGAAAAATTTTAATTTATTATATATTAATAAATAATATAAATATTAATTTAATTTATTAGTGTGTGTGTGTGTGTGTGTTTTGTTCTTCAGGTGTGGAGCGGTTCTGCTGGTTTAATCAGGAACGTCCCTGTTACGCTGCTCTCGGAGACAAGCTCTGTGTGATAGTGGTGGTGGTGGACAGTAGAGAATATGACCTGATAATGCACAAGAAAAACTACAACACTCGAGATGATCCAGTTTGTAAAATAAAGGATGATGGGATAAAAAAGTATGAATGTGATCTCTTTAAAAACAGACATGATGAAGTGTCATTCAATAATGGGATTCTGATAATAAACACTGTGATCAGAGCAGATTCAGGGACTTACAGATCAGAACTCTTTAAATCAAACGACACAGTAACATCTGCAGATCTACACGTGATTGTTGAAGGTACAGTAACTCTCTCATCAGACTCATTACAATCTCATGTTCTCAAAGATCTCGATTCTCTGTGAAGGTTTTTATTCCTGTAACACACAGTAAACACACTACATACTCCAGTAATAGTGAGACTAGTGTGGAAGTACGGCATTCTGCTGTAATCTACAAATCAGTGTTATTATTTTTTTTTTATATATATATAGTTTACTTATAATAATTAATCATTTTAGTGCTTCAGCTTAAACTTATTTCAGTATCCAATGCAACATTTAAAATTTTCTTTTAGTTTAAGTTTTAACTAATATTTATATTTTAGTTTAGTTTAGTTTCATTTCAATTAACCCCTTATAAACGTGCCGCCGGCGATCTCTGACCTGACAAGTGACCTCTGACCCGGCGCATGACAAGTGACCTCTGACCCGGCACATGACAAGTGACATCTGACCCGGCGCATGACAAGTGACCTCTGACCCGGCGCATGACAAGTGACCTCTGACCCGGCGCATGACAAGTGACCTCTGACCCGGCGGCGATATTTTTTTTCACAGGATGGTAGGGGAAGACTCATGAATATTCATTAGGGAACTCATGCCTGATTGGTCTGATGACCTACCCCCTAACCCGCCCCTAAACCTACCCGTCACTGGGGGTCTGATGACCTACCCCTAACCCCGCCCCTAAACCTACCAGTCACTGGGTTTAAGACCAATCAGGGATGAGTTCACTAATGAATATTCATGAGCCTTCCCCTACCATCCCGTGAAAAAAAATATCGCGACCCGGCGCATGACAAGTGACCTCTGACCCGGCGCATGACAAGTGACCTCTGACCTGACGAGTGACGATAGGAGTAACGTAAGCTCAGCTGAGAGTAGATGGTCTCATGGTTCAAACAACAAACTCAAGCTCCTCCCACATTTCTATTTAAAAATTCTTGTTATAGACTTCTAATTCATCAAGTCAGAGGTCACTCATCTGCCAGGACTAGAGGCTATGGAAGCCAGTGATTATCATACATAAAGTCATAAATATGGATATTTTTCTTATAAAAACGCATGCCGTTTAAAATTACTTTTATGATGGATGGAGGCACTTTTTTGGGCTTCAAAATCTCAGGTACCATTCACTGCCATTATAGAGCTGGGAAGAGCCAGGAATTATGTTTATATAACTACGATTTTGGGTGAACTAACTGCTTAACAGGCTGACTGATATGTTCACTGATTGATTGATTAATTGATTGATGTGTCTGTGTTGTGTTCAGAGTCTGTGTTGTGTCCAGACTGTGTGTTGCATTCAGAGAGTTCATCGTCTGCAGTGCATGTGCTGGTCTGGTGTTGTCAGATGATGGTTCTGTTGGGTCTGTTAGGAGGTTTTCACATCTACATGAGACTCACGTCAGGTCAGACACATTAATCATCATCACTATGGATTTGACATGCAAATATTAAGAGTGTGAATATGATGAGAATCTGATGCTTTTAGGAAAGAAGCAGGAAGATCAAAATGAGAAGATTTAGAGAAGGACATGAAGATACAGCAGAAGATTGAAGATCTCAGCAGCAGATCTCGTCACATCTATGAGAAATCATTTAACACATCTGGAGTCATGTGGTCTTTTACTTTAGTCTGTTGGCTTTGGCTGAGTCAATATACAGCGTCTGTTTAGATGTTTTAGCTGTTCCTAAAGATTACTTTAATAACATGTTTAGCCACATGCATTTTTCTTCACAAGATCTTTGTCATCATAGAATATTGCTAAACACATCGTTCATTAAAGATTGTAAATAATCTGTGTTGAATTTAAGATGAACTTTGGTATTGAGTAAAATGAAAATAAAATGCTTTGAATTCAAACTATTTCCAGTCAAACGCCACGTTTTTATTTATTAAAGGGGACAAATCATGAAAATCTGACTTTTTCCATGTTTAAGTGCTATAATCGGGTCCTGGTGCTTCTACCAACCCAGAAAACATGAAACGTGAAACCCAGTAGCTGTGTTTTGATGAGCCTTTCTCTGCAAGCATATCAAAAAAATTATCCGATGAGACTTCACTCCCCTTCTGACGTATGAAGAGGATATTATTATAATATTACCGGCCCTTAATCTACACGTTTACACCCACCAGTCGACATTTGGTTTCGCAAGCAACAACAGAGACCAGTTCTAACGCAATGGCCAGCAGAGAACCAGAAAACCAGCAGCTCATTTGCATTTAAAGGAACACACAAAAAGGGGCAAATTTGAAAAACTATAATAAAGGATCTGTGGGTATTTCAAACTGAAATATTTTTCATATGGTCATTTATTTATAACACTTTATTTTGATGGTCCCTTTTGAACGTGCTGTTGACTATAAGTAACTTTGCAACTATATGTCAACTAACTTTCATTGGAGTATAAGTAGACTGTCTGCTTAATATCTGCTAACACTTTATTGTGATCCTCCAACCGACATACTGACTATAAGTAATTTTGCAACTACATGACAACTTAATCTAACCCTAACCCTACCAGTCTATTAATACTTAACTAACACTCTAATGAGAGTTAGTAGACATGTAGGTGCAACGTTACTTATAGTCAAAAGAATGTGTTAAAGGGACCATCAAAATAAAGTGAAACCATATATACATACATATATATATATATATATATATATATATATATATATATACATTAAAGTGGGATTTGTCAGGTGGAGGAACCCTCAAATTTTCTGTAGGTGCAACAGGGAAAAATGACTCACCGTGGGACAGCATATTGAGTATTGTGGTATAGCAATACTTTTTGGGACAAGAGTGTCACTGGCACCAAGTATTACAATACTTATTTACTTGATATTTTAATGGTTTCATTTAGGTCCATCAACATCAGTGGTTCTCAACCTCTACTGCAGGGATCCCCTGACAGGCCATGTTTCTGTTTTAACCCTGAAATAGCACACCTGATTCAATTAATTAAAGGCTTAATGAGTAGTTGACTAATTTATTAATTTACTAATTCCTACTCTAATAACTACTCATTCATTGAATCAGGTGTGCCATTGCAGCGTTAAAACAGAAACATGGCCTGTCAGGGGGTCCCTGCAGGAGAGGTTGAGAACTGATCAACATCTATACTGATATGATGATGATGATACTATGTTAAAATTGCTGAAGGAACACAACCTTGTTTTTCACAGTGGAAATTCAAACATAATTAAAGCTGCAAGCAGTGATGAAAAGGGCCCTCGCACCCGTGTCACGGCCACCCGGCAGCTTTAGGAAAAACAGAGTACGGTGGGCAGTATGTAAATATAGCCAGTAAACACACATCTCATGTGTGTTCCCACCCGTAATAAAACGAGGGCCGGGATGCTTAAACTGCTCGCTTGCCATTTCTTTTTTCTTTTGATATAATATTCACAAACAACACCAAATAGATACATTTTTAATTGTTAGTGAAAATAACAGGACACGTTGATTCAAACTTGGGTAAAAGTTGTTAGACAACGTGCAAATCGTGACAGATGTTTCCTTTAGACGGTTTGTTCATCTACTCATCATCAAAGACGTTTTACTTGCGGTCGATGCTCAGTGATGCTCATTTTTAGTCCTGCAGTTATAAAAGCAACAAACGGGTGATGAATTAACATACATAATGTCTTCATGAGACATGTAAATGTAAAAATGACATTCAAATGTAAAATTGCAGAAGCATTAGTCATAGAAAGCCCACAGCAGGACAGAAAAGACATGCATGTGTTTTTGTACCTTGTGTTTGTACATTTCCTGTCAATGATGTAAACTTCCTTTTCGCTGAGAAAGTGCGCAGTGGTCTTTATATACGGTGAGCACAGACGAGTGTTGGCTCTTCTAGCGATCGTGTGACTGAAAAAACATCTTCTCTCTTCTGCTGGATTACTGGCTCTTCTGGACGCTAGAAATGATGCTCATGTTTGGACTGATACTGATGCTGAAAACTGCTGCATGTGAGTCGACTTACAGCTCAAACTCTCTGATGATGAAGCTCTGACATGAAGACACTGTATTTTTCCATAAACTGCAGGATCTAGTAATTGAGTCTGTTTTACGTGTTTAAAGCCTGGTTTCACAGACAGGGCTTTTCTGCTGCTCTCTCTCTCTCTCGTGCGCATGTGCAGTGTGACTGTGGAGAGCGTGTGTCTGAAGTGAGCGTGCTGAGTGAAGGTACGAGTGTTTTCCCTTCCTTTTTCTATCTTTGTTTATTGTGGTTAGTGGACGTTGTGGGGTTTTTTTTTCCTCTTTTCTTTTTTTTTTTTTTTAAATTCGGTAAGTTAAGAGTGGTTGTTTTAGGGAGGGTTGTTGTTAACTCCCAGTCTGTGTACTGCAGGGCTCTCAAGTTTTATCAAAAGTTTAGAGTGAGATTTAGGGGAGGAGCCACCCAAATATTTGCAGCAGCGGTCCCTCGACCCAACCAAATTCGCTTCAATTTTTGCTAGCAGTTCAATTTTGCCTATTGTTCATAATTGACCAGCACAAATGGAAATTATAACAATTGTTAAATCTGCTAAAAAGACAAATTCATTCAAATAAAATAAATAGTTATATTAAACAAATACAAATTTATTGAAAAATAGAAATAAATTTGACCCCAAACAAGCCAACTGAACATGAGTGCTCAATGTACATAACATTGTGTCATAACTTGCCCTGAGCATGTATGTCCAGACCCAAACCGGTCACCTTTACAGGGGTCATCGGATGCCCATTTTCCACAAGTTGGTATGATTCTTTTGGGTCTTCATGTAAAGTTTGTAACATGCTTTGGTTAAAATTTCTCAATGGTTGTGTAAAACAACACCCTTTTTACATCTTCAAAAACAGCTCTGTTCACAGTGACCCGTTTCGGTGCATGTCTCTTTAAATGATAATGAGGATTTTGAGGATTAAAAAAAAGTGAATGGATTTTTTTCATTGCATGGTGATTGTGTCCACACACTGCAAAGACACATTTATTTGCAAACACCATATAAAAGTGTATTTTGCATCCGATGACCCCTTTAAAAGCAGTTGGAGAGTTTTTGAATGCATCAAAAATAATTTAGCACGAATTTGGCTATAGGCTACTTCTCAACATCAGCTCTCACTGTCTTTGATCACAGGCAAGAGATATCGTCCAGGAATCATAAAATCAAAATGCTAAAAAAAAAAAAAAAAAAAAAAATGAAGATGTCCGCAAACCGCATTCATCAGATCGTTCTCTTTCAACTTCCACTCCGTGTGTGCGCTTGTTGTCTAGTAACGAACGTGCTTGCAGCGGGAACACATAATTTACCCGGAAACAACTAATTCTAATTTCTGATTGGCGGGTAGCTAGCATTTAACTCTGTATAACTCGAGACAGATGCTATGAACTCGGCAGAGAACTTCCCTCCGTTTGCCTGCGCCTCGTCCATTAATTGTATAGCGGGACAAGTTCCCTTACTCCTCAGCGTGAGAAATACAAGCTGTGGCGTGTGAACGGGTTGAAATGCGTGTGTCTCGAGACTTGAGAGCCCTGCACTGGGAGGATGGCTGCTCCAGGTGCGGAGAGTTTAGAGTTTTTGACAAGACGTCATGGGGTGAAAATTTACTCTGCCGCAAGTGTAGAGGAGTGTGTGTTGGCGGTGAGTGCTGTTGTTGGGCATGAGAATGTTCTGTCGGCGTCGTGGATGAACAGCGCTAATATTTTGTTTGTGAAGACCGTTGATTTAGCGAACTTGTTGGTCGAGAGTGGTGTTGAGATAGGGGGTATTTTTACATCTGTACTCCCTCTCTCCACTCCGTCCAAAAGAGTGACTCTGTCCAATGTGCCACCTTTTATTAAAAATGATGTTCTTGTTGGAATGCTTGCCACTGCCAGATACGGCAAAATGGTCTCGCCAATAAAAATGATCCCAATAGGAAGTAAATCATCTTTACAAAAACATGTGGTGTCTTTCAGACGATTTGTTTATATGGTCCTGAAAGAGAATGTTAATGAACTTGATCTGACCCTTAATTTTAGTCACGAAGGGTTTAATTATGTAATCTACGCTACAACTAACACTGAGATGTTTTGGTTGTGGTGAAAATGGACATCTTGTTCGTGCATGTCCAAAAAGTGCAAACAAGCAAACTGAAACTGTTGTAGTAGCTGAAGTACAGGAGATTGTTGCAGTTGATGAGGAGATGCCAGGCCCAAGCAGGGTGCCTGAGGTCTCAAAAAGTTTGGAAAATGTTTCTGAATTTCCTGCAGATAAAACAGCTGGAATAGAAGAAGTTGTGGCTGAGGAGGAAGAAATCAGAAATGTGTTGGGAGCTGAAAAAGGTTTTTGTGAGTCTGATGACTCTGATGAAGGCAACAGTGAGGATGGAGCTATGGACATTGTGATACAAGAAATGGAGAGTCCTGAGGTTGAAGACAAAGAGTGTTTTCTCAAGACTCCCCAAAAAAGGAAATTGTTGAGATGTCAAAATGTCAAACAGGCTAAACGACTGGATGGTAATTTTGATGTCCAGACTGACAAAAATAGTGAGAATGAAAGTGAAACTGAGATGACTGAATGCAGTATTAGCGCTAGTTTACCCCTAAGTGGTTTCTCTAGCCGAGAATATACTGTTGAGGAAATCCAAAACTATCTAGATGTGATAAAAAATATGAGGGGAGTAAAAATAGCAGAATATTTCCCTGACATATTGAGAAAGAAAAATTTTCAGAGGTAAAAGCAGTTTCACTGACCAGGATGTTTAAGAAAATCCTCACAAAGTTAAATGGATAACATTAGATATCCTTTTTGGCTTTATTGGTTTGGTTGCTCTTTTCTTTTCCTTTTAATGGAGGAAATAAATCTCGCTTCTTTAAATGTTAACGGAGCAAGGGATTATAAGAAGAGAGCACAAATATACGAGACTTTTAGGTGTAAAACTATTGATGTGTTATTTGTACAAGAAACACACAGTGATGTCTTAAATGCTGCAGATTGGGCTGAGGAGTTCGATGGCTTAGTGATTTTAAGTCATTCTACTTTTCTAAGTTGGAGTTTTATTTCCTAGGAATTTCACTCCTTATTCTTACACTACTGAAGAAGTAATTAAACGAAGGCTCTTGAAAGTAAAAGCTTCTTTTGAAAAAAGCACTTTTATTTTTATCTGTGTATATAATCCTACTGCGGCTTTAGAGAGAATAATTTTTTAAAATACTTTGGGTAATGTTTTAAATGATTGTAATGCTGATGAGTTTTTCTTTGCGGGAGGGGATTTTAACTGTACTGAAAATGCCATTGACAGGAATCATAGAACCTCACATGCAATCGAGAAAGACTTTAATTCATTTAATGAAATCCCACAGTATTATTGATATATGG
Organism: Gila orcuttii; assembly: GCA_026230005.1. Taxonomy (NCBI): domain Eukaryota; kingdom Metazoa; phylum Chordata; class Actinopteri; order Cypriniformes; family Leuciscidae; genus Gila; species Gila orcuttii. The sequence goes on along the minus strand of JAPDVR010000016.1, from coordinate 2,166,094 downwards.
AGGAATTTCCATGGCACTCAGAGGCAGTACACTTGGGTTCATGCTTTTAATAACCAGCTATCAATGGCAAGGCTTGATAGATTTTATGTTTTTAAGCATCAACTAAGTATGTTAAGGGAATGCTCAATAGTCCCAGTAAGTTTCTCTGACCATAGTTTGGTTAAATGCATTGTGGCAAAAAAACATGTTAAATCTAAAAGTGCATATTGGCATTTTAATAATAATTTATTGGGTGATTCTTGTTTTAGAGATATTTTTAAAGAGTTTTGGAAAAACGCCAAAGCTTCGAAATCATCTTTCTTGTCATTGCATAATTGGAGGGATTTTACAAAGGTTCAAATAAAACCGTAACAATACACTCGCAACGCTACAAGAGACATAAATAAGTCAATGAGGGTTTTAGAAGAAGATTTAATGAGGTTGCAAGGGCTTGCAGACTCCACAAAAGATGTCACTTTTTTGGAGTGCATCAAAAAGAAAAATAATCTTTTAACTGATATTTTTGGTGACACAAGGTGCAATAACTAGATCTCAGTTTCAGAGTGCCAATTTAATGGATGCTCCCTCAAAATTCTTTCTTAATCTGGAAAAGAAGAATGGGCAGAAAAAGCTCATTCACAGTTTGAAGTCTGAAACTGGAGTCTTATTGTCAAACTCTATAGATATCAGAGAAAGAGCAGTAAAATTATATAAAGACTTGTATAAAAGTGAAATTTTAGAGTTAAATGATGAAAGTTTTTTTTTTTTTTTTGATAATTTGCCTCAAGTTACTAAAAATGCCAATAAAGAAATTGGTAGAGCTTTGAGTTTAGGAGAATTTGAGGATGCACTTAAAAGAATGGAGAGTGGGAAAGTACCGGGCATTGACGGGATCTCAATAGATTTTTACAAATCTTTTTGTTTCGAGGTGGGTCCAGAATTGGTAGCAGTTTTTAATGAGAGTTTAGAAAAAGGACAACTGCCACGAAGCTGTGGTAGAGCAATCATTACTCTTCTACCAAAAAAAGGGGATCTAAATGATATAAAAAACTGGAGGCCTTTAAGTCTTTTATGTAATGACTATAAAATAATCTCCAAAGCCCTAGCAATTAGACTAGGCGAAGTGATTGAGCTCATAATTCACCCCGATCAGTCGTATTGTGTGCCAGGTAGGAAGATTTTTGATAATGTTTCTTTTATAAGAGACATTTTAGTCTGCGGAAAACTCTTTGATTTGGATTTTGGAATGATATCAATTGACCAAGAAAAAGCTTTCGACAGAGTAGAACATAGTTATTTGTGGAGTGTTCTACAAGCTTTTGGTTTTAATTCGGATTTTATTTCTATGATAAAAGTTATGTATTGTAGCGTTGAGAGTGTTTTGAAGATAAATGGTGATTTATGCTCTCCATTTAAGGTGAATAGGGGTGTAAGACAGGGCTGTGCACTCTCAGGTATGTTGTATACCCTTGCCATAGAACCCTTGTTGAACAAGCTAAGAGCTAATGTACATGGACTGTGTATTCCCAACTGTGCTAATACTTTTAAGATTTCTGCTTATGCTGATGATGTCATTGTTTTAAAGATATCAGTGTGATGTTGAAGATTTTAAATGACTTTAAGTCTCTGTCTTCTGCAAAGGTAAATTGGGGAAAAAGTGAAGCCATTTTAGTCGGAAAATGGGCAGGTTTTGAACCAAGGCTTCCTGATGGTTTGAATTGGACCAGAAATGGTTTCAAATATTTGGGAGTTTTTCTGGGTGATGACAATTATGTGAAAAAGAATTTTGAAGGTGTCATTGAAAAAGTCAAAGGGCGACTAGATAAGTGGAGGTTTCTACTCCCTAAAATGTCCTATAAAGGACGTATCTTGATAATTAATAATCTGGTCGCCTCTGCACTTTGGCATCGTTTGGCCTGTATAGACCCCCCAGCTGAAGTTTTAATAAAAATTCAGTCCATTTTAATTGACTTTTTCTGGGACAGAATGCATTGGATACCAAAAAGTGTGTTGTACCTGTCTAAAGACGAAGGGGGACTTGGACTAATACACCTGCAGAGCAGAACAGCTGCCTTTCGCCTGCAGTTTGTACAGAGACTCTTAAAGTACTCCGATGATTCAAGTTGGACTGGTGCTGCCTGTGTAATCCTTCGGAATATTGATGGACTGGGACTGGATAAAGCTTTATTCTGGTCGGATCCTCAGAGACTTAAACTGCATGATTCTCCAAACTTCTACCGTAATCTTTTCAAAGTATTGTCTCTATTTCAAATAAGCAGAGAAAACAACTCATCCTCCTTGTTTTGGCTACTACAGGAGCCTTTGGTCATTGGCTCACGACTGGACCTAATGCGTGAGATGTCTTTTGCCATTCCTGAAAGGACTTTGTAATGCGAAGTTGGTACAAATTGAACATTTGCTTCCAATAACGGGCCCTGCTTTTAAAAATGTGACTGCCACCGCTGAGTGTCTCGGTATCAAATCACACCGAACAGTTACTAGAGCAGTTGAGAAAAGGAGATCAGCCCTCACTGGAGAGGAAACAGAACTCTTGGACTTATACTCTAAGGGATCTATTCAGCCTGATTGTAAAGATCCTTTTCCCAATTTGAGTCTGTCCCCTAGTTTAGGGGAGTGCAGTGGTGTACTGTTAGAGTGTGAAGAAATCATAGTTGTGGGTCCAAACTCTGCATTGGGTAAGGACATGTACAATAACAAATGTGACACTCCATGGCGTAAGGCTCTTAATCTTGAGGTTAATGAAAAACCTGAATGGAGAGCATTATATAAATCACCATTGGTCAAGAAAACTGAAGATTTACAGTGGAGATTGCTACATGGTGCAATTGCTGTTAATGCCTTTATTTCTTTGATTAATGATGATGTTACTGAAGCTTGTCCTTTTTGTGTACAAAAAGAGACGATTTTTCATGCGTTTTTGCACTGTGACCGGTTACAAGCTCTTTTTAATATCTTGGATATGTTTTTCATTTCTTTTAATGTAATTTTTTCAATAAAAGTGTTTATTTGTGGTGTTAAATATGTTAAAAAACACAGTCAGAAGTCTTGTTTGTTGAATTTCCTGTTGGGTCAAGCTAAAATGGAAATTATATTACAAGGAAGGAAAAGGTGGAACAGAATGTTCTTAGTAGTATAGAAGCTGTTTTTACTAAATTAGTCAAATCAAGGGTTTTGATTGACTATCATTACTACAGATTAATGCATGATCTTTTAACTTTTGAAGTAATTTGGTGTTTAAACGGGGTCATTTGTGAAGTTGTTGAAGAAGTTATATTTCCCCTTTTATTTTTTTTATATTTTTTTTTTATGTTTTTTTTTTTTTTTGGAATTGTTCTGTGTTGTTCTTATTTATTTTGTTTGGTTTGTGATATGTAAATATTTGTATTAAAAAGGGTATTTTAAAAATAAAAAAAATCTCTCCTTCTCTGGTGTTGCATTCTGGGAGTGAGTGCGGTGTGTGAGGGGCACACACCGCACCGTGTTTTTGACCGCTCCTACTAAAACACTGGATGTTTCGTTCCGAGTGACACGTGGAGAGAGCTCTTACATGGGTTACACGATTAATGATACATTACGTTGTTTTGAGTGTGGAGATATCGGTCATAAGAGATTGTCTTGCCCTCATAAACAACAGGCCGAGGAAGAAGCAGGGCTGTCAGGTTTGGCGGGTGCGAGTAGCGGAGCGACTGCGGTGGGAAAGCCGTTGAGTGACGCATGTGCTCAGAAAGAGGATGGAGATACAAAAGGAGAAAATGAAGCTAGTGATAGAGTAGATGTGAGTGTGAACGCGTCTGGAAGTACTGAGGGTATGAATTAAGAAGTTTCGTCAATTGGTTGTATTGGTGATTTAAGCTTCAAAGACGATAGAATGCAAGAAGACTTTACAGGTTCAAATGATGAAGCAGAAAAAGAGTCCGAAGACGAGAGTATTAGAGATGATGATTCATGCATTGATGTAGACGTCGGTAGATATGGGGATTTTTATTCTGTTGAACAGATAAATAGTTCTCTTTCGAGAGGTTCTCTCGTATTGCGTAAGTTGCTTACGCTACGGGTAAAGTTGTCTTTTCTCGAGATCTGAAGCCAAAAATTATCCTTAATTTTGTATTTATTGTCAACGCAGTGCGGCAGCCAGCAGACCATAGCAGGCTGTATAAGCGTGCTCATTGGCTGTCCTGCGGCAACTGCAGCAGCGTACCAGTGAGCCCTTGCGTGACGTCAGCCTCAATGAGGGCGCTTCGCGCCCTCCACGTGCCTCAGCCCGCCAGAATGGGTGTGGCTAGCATTTATAAAAGAGGGGCTCACAGGCTGAAATTCTGATTTTCATGTCTTCAGCGAAGCTCTTCGCATCGCTGGATCTTGAGAGCCGCCGCCGTTGAAATCAGTGACCAGCAAGCTTAGGAAGCGTCTGAGGAAGCTGACCACCTTCGTCGCCTTCAGCCAACCGTGCCTGCTACGCCATCCGGCGACATCCTTTTCTGATGTGTGTGTTCGCTGCTGCGACACACACTTTCTCTCTCTCTAAAAGAGCACAAGGCGTTTTTATAAAAATGTCTCGTTACTCCTGCAGCTCGTGCCGAGCCCCGCTCAGCACAGAGACCGCTATCTCATCTGCGCTCTCTGCCTGGGCCGCAAGCACGCCGCCACCGCACTCTCTACGGGCGGCTGCCCCGAGTGCGAAGAGCTCTCAATGTCAACCCAGCGTGCTCGACTTGAGGCTTTCAATGAAGCTGTCACTCCGCCTGTCTCTGCTGGGCTGCGCAGAAAGAAGCGCCGCTCCCAGAGACCACCAGAGACCGATGTGGCGCCTAAAAGCTCGGGTAACCCTTCCCTCGAGCTTCTCTCTCTCCCTCTCCGCCCCCCCTCCCGGCTGCACAGCCGCCGGCACTCGCCCGCGCTGCCGCCACTTCAGGGGATGAAGCAGATGAGGTGGATGAGGACGCCGCCGCTGACAGCTGCTCTATCCTGGCCTCTGACAGAGAGGAGTGGTCGACCGCCTCCTCGTCAGTCCAGGAATCCGGCCGCACTCGAGCCGGCAGTGCGGGACTTCTGAGCCTCCTCACTAAGGCCATTGAACAGCTTGGCCTCGAGTGGTCACCACCGAAAGAGCCAGCGGCGAACAGACTCGATGGCTGCTTTCTACATCGCCGCCGCCGAACACCCGCATCCAGGACTGCACCTTTCCTGCCAGGGCTCCACAATGAGCTTTCTAAATCGTGGAATGCACCACTCTCCGCGAGAGTTCTTCCCATACCTCCTTGGCGCTCTCACAGGCTGACGGTGCCGCTGAGAAGGGGTATAATGCCATTCCCCCCGTGGAAGAGCATTGGATGGCATTCAAAGGCTGCCCTCCCATCTAAAGCCTGCAGGACCACATCAGCCCTTGTCGGCCGCGCTTTCGCCGCCGCCGGACAGGCTGCATCAGCCCTGCACTCCATGGGCAGTATTACAGATCCTTCAAGCCGATCTCCTCGGTGATCTGCACGAGAGGGGCTTGAATACTACTTCCATCACAGATCTGCGCAGCGCGACGGATCTCTCCCTTCGTGCCGCAAAATCTGCTGCCCAGGCTCTTGGAAGGTGCATGTCTTCGCTGACCGTCACAGAGAGGCACCTCTGGTTGACGCTCGCCGACATGAGGGAGACCGAACGTGCCGTTTTTCTCAACGCCCCGCTCTCCCCCACTGCTGCGCCCGCGCCTCCGAATCAGGTTCTCGAGACCGCGGAACATGGCAATCAGAGCCCGGAGGCCATTCTGTCCTTAGCCGTACATGCGAAAGCGTGGGAAGCTATTCCAGGCGCGTCAGAATGGGTTCTGAGCACAGTAAGAGAGGGCTATTCATTGCAGTTCGCTCGCCGTCCCCCGCGCTTTCGAGCGCGAACCGAGACGAGAGTGAGTGGGGAAGTAGCACGCCTACTGCATGCAGAAATAGCGAAACTTCTGTGCAAAGGGGCTTTTAGATCTGAGATATTTGAACAAAGCTCTTATAAAAAGACCGTTCAAAATGCTCACAACCAGACAGATTTGACCAAACAGTGTTGACGACACTGTTTTATCAGAGTTTTATCGAATCCGCCATTGTATCAGCCTGTCCAATAGAAATAGAATGATTAAGCTGATTAAGACTGCTTCTAAAGTAATTGGAGTTCAACAGATATTGCTCCAGGACATTGTTAAAGAACGGGTTGTTAAAAAAGCCTCTTCGATAATTAACTGTTCATCACACCCATTATACAAAGAGTTTTTTATGCTCCCATCAGGCCGTAGATATAGAGCATTGGGGGGGAAAACCAAGAGGTTCAAACTCATTTATGCCAACTGCTATTTTAATGTTGAATAGTCTGTAACCATTTTTAACTTGTCTACTTGTGTGTTCTTGTGTTTATGTGATGTGTGGCACCTGTGCAAAACTAATTTCCTAAGGGATAAATAAACTGAACTGAGATCCTCACGCAGATTCGCCAGAGGGACTGGTTTATTTCCCTCGATCTGAAAGACGCTTACTTTCAGATCCAGATAATACCCCATCACAGGCCATTCTTGAGATTCGCCTTCGACAGTCGGGTATATCAGTACACCGTCCTGCCGTTCGGCCTGTCTTTAGCACCCCGTACATTCACAAAGTGCATGGACACGGCTCTCGCTCCCCTGAAAGGTCAGGGCATGTGAATTCTGAACTATTTGGACGAGTGGCTGATTCTAGCACAGTCAGAGAAAGAACTTATCTCTCACAGAACAGTGCTTCTCAGCCACCTGGAAAGCCTGGGTCAACTGGACCAAGGGCTCATTACTGCCCAGTCAGTCAACCTCTTTTCTTGGTTTGGAACTGGACTCTGTGGCAATGACGGCCTGGCTGTCGACACAGCGCGCACGCCGTATCCAACGCCTGGCCGTGTCTTTCCAGTTGGGCAGCACCGCACCTCTAAAAACATTTCAGAGGATGCTGGGTTGTATGACATCAGCTGCAGCAGTGCTTCAGCTGGGTCTGCTATGTATGCGTCCGCTACAACGCTGGTTGAACGCTCGAGTGCCTCACCGAGCCTGGGCGTCCGGCGGCATACGAATCAGAGTGACTCAGAGCTGCGTTTAGGGGGTAGGGGGTTTTACTCTCTATACATAGAACGGCGAAGCCACTCTATATTCTCCCTATGATGTGCTTATGTACTGTGCTGGCCCGCGCTGCTGGCCGCATTCTCCACATGCTTATATATAGACCGGCAGAGCCGCTCTGTATTCCTATGAAGTGATTATGACATGTGTTGGCCCGCGTTGCTGGCCGCCTGTTCCTGCATGTTATGTTCCCCGGGTTCCCCTGGGACTCATGCAGTGGATGCTCGGCGCGCACGGCATTGACAAGGGGTTCCCGTAGCGTAAGCAACTTACGCAATGCGAGAGAACCTCTCGTAAGAGAACGTACTCGGTTACCTAACATAACCTCGGTTCTCTCTAGAAGAGGGAACGAGTATTGCGTAACCTGCCGTGTCGCGCCACGAGCTTATTCGCTTCAGTCTATGAAAACCAGAATTTCAGCCTGTGAGCCCCTCTTTTATGCACGCTAGCCACACCCATTCTGGCGGGCTCATTTAGCGTGATGTCACGCAAGGGCTCACTGGTAGGCTGCTGCACTTGCCACAGGACAGCCAATGAGCACGCTTATACAGCCTGCTATGATCTGATGGCTGCCGCACTGCGTTGACAATAAATACAAAATTAAGGATAATTTTTGGCTTCAGATCTCGAGAAAAGACAACTTTACCCGTAGTGTAAGCAACTTACGCACAATACGGGAACAATACTCGTTCCCTCTTCTAGAGAGAACCGAGGTTACGCTAGGTAACCGAGTACGTTTCCTGGATAAAACTAAGGGGAGGAGTGTTGATGTTGAAAAGGTTTTTCTTGACCTAGAGAAGTTTATCGCATCCGTAATGAAAGCTCGTAAAGAAAGTGACATTGAGGTTTTGTCGCAGCAAAAAAGGTTCAGACTAAAGAAATATTTGACAGCAGTCAGACAAAAAATTTAAAAGACAAACTTAGGTTTACTAGAACTAGCTCTAAATAAATGCATATGGGGATCTGGCCTTTTCTTTGTTTTTTCTTTCTTTTTCTTTTTCCTTTCCCCTGTTAATGGATGTTCTTAAAATAGGATCCTTAAATAAAAATGGGGCAAGGGATAGAAGTAAATGGCCTTTATTAAAAGAATGTTTAAATTTGAAAGAAACTCAAGTTGTGTTTCTACAAGAAACACATAGTAAGGAAGAAAATAAAACTGATTGGGGGATGTGGTGGGAGGGAGATCATGTCTTGAGTCATGGCACCAATCTTTGTGCAGGGGTGGCAATATTATTTTCACCCAGATGTAAAGGTAAAATTTTGTCTAAAAGTGAGGTAGTGAAAGGTTCTCAGAGTAGAAATAAAAAACAGAGTTTTTGGGTTCATAAATGTTTATGCCCCTACAACGGGTAGAGAAAGAATAGCTTTTTTTCTTTAACTTAAAGATGTAGTTTCCTCTTTTATGAATGAAGATTTTTTTAGCAATTGGAGGTGATTGGAACTGTACTTTGGATTTTACTTGTGATAGAAATGGAGAAGAACCTAATTTTTTATCAGCAGTATCTTTAAGAGAGATTACCACACAATGTGGACTTATCCACTGTGGTTCTCCCTCACACATCCAGCCCCTGCTGGGTTTGGATGCCATGGTACAGACGTGGCAGAGTCTGTCGTCTGTATGCTCCCGGGAGAGGGTCGCGATAGGGTCAGTCTACTGTTAGTAGCACCGTTCTGCCCGGCCCGAGTATGGTTCTCGGAAATGATATCACTCCTGGCAGGCCCTCCATGGGAGATTCCCGTCAGGAGGGACCTGTTGACGCAGGCAGAGGGCGCAATATTCCACCCTCGCCCAGAGCTGTGGAAGCTGTGTGTCTGGCCTCTGAGGGGTCACAGTACTGAGAGGCTGGCCTGTCAGCAGGAGTTGTCGAGACTATACTCAGCTCTAGAGCTCTGTCCACCAGGAAGCTGTACGGCCTGAAGTGGAACGTTTATGGCACTTGGTTTAGAGAGCGCGGCTTGGACCGAGTTAATGGCCCGGTGGCTTCAGTGCTGGAGTTCCTTGGCTAATGTCAAATTTACATAATTGTGGTTGTGATTTTTTTCTACTATAGTTGTCTTCAGCCATTTTTAGGGCCCGAGCACCGATGGTGAGAGGACCCTATTGTTTTTGCTCCGTTTATTATTATTTTTTCTTCTCCAAAATGAATAGCTTTTTAGAGGGCCTAAACATGCTCTAAAACACATGAAACTTTGCACACGCTTCAGAAGTGGTGAAAGTTTACACGTGATATGGTTTTCAAAATTGGGTGGGGCAAAATGGCTCAATAATTGCCCCTACATTTTGCCCTGGCTCTACGTTTCACGTACAGGTATGAAATCTGGTACATACATGTAATGACTCAATACCTACAAAAAAGTCTCTTGGAGCATAGCCCTAAACAAAACAGGAAGTCAGCTATTTTGAACTTCCTCTCAGATTTTGTGCAGTTTTCGCCATTTCCTGATGTTATACTTTAACAAACTCCTCCTACAGTTTTGATCTGATCCTCTTTAAATTTGGTGAGTGTAATCTTAAGGCCTTTGCGTCGTTAAATTGCGAAGATCTTGAGTTTTCGTCGAAGGGTGTGCCCTCGGCAGCCTGACAAATGTACACCCAATTTCGTCCTTTTGGTGATGAATGCATGATCAGATAAATTCAATATTAATGTTGCTTGCAGTTCCATGTTGCTAGGCAACCACAGACAGCCTGCAGTAACTCAGGTATACAATTTCCAATCTGCCCCAAACGTCACATGTTTGATAAGAGTCCTGTCCTGAACACATGACCATGCTCATATTTGGTTATAGCAATAGCGCCACCTGTTGGTATAGCAGGAAGTGTGGCAAATACAAATTACTTTGACATTTTCCTCCTATATTTACATACTGCCCACCGTACTCTGTTTTTCCTAAAGCTGCCGGGTGGCCGTGACACGGGTGCGAGGGCCCTTTTCATCGCTGCTTGCAGCTTTAATTATGTTTGAATTTCCACTGTGAAAAACAAGGTTGTGTTCCTTCAGCAATTTTAACATAGTATCATCATCATATCAGTATAGATGTTGATGGACCTAAATGAAACCATTAAAATATCAAGTAAATAAGTATTGTAATACTTGGTGCCACAGTGACACTCTTGTCCCAAAAAGTATTGCTATACCACAATACTCAATATGCTGTCCCACAGTGAGTCATTTTTCCCTGTTGCACCTACAGAAAATTTGAGGGTTCCTCCACCTGACAAATCCCACTTTAATGTGTATATATATATATATATATATATGTATATATGGTTTCACTTTATTTTGATGGTCCCTTTAACACATTCTTTTGACTATAAGTAACGTTGCACCTACATGTCTACTAACTCTCATTAGAGTGTTAGTTAAGTATTAATAGACTGGTAGGGTTAGGGTTAGATTAAGTTGTCATGTAGTTGCAAAATTACTTATAGTCAGTATGTCGGTTGGAGGATCACAATAAAGTGTTAGCAGATATTAAGCAGACAGTCTACTTATACTCCAATGAAAGTTAGTTGACATATAGTTGCAAAGTTACTTATAGTCAACAGCACGTTCAAAAGGGACCATCAAAATAAAGTGTTACCATATGTATAAATTTCAGTTTGAAATACCCACAGATCCTTTATTATAGCTTCTCAATTTTCCCCTTTTTTGTGTGTTCCTTTAAATGCAAATGAGCTGCTGGTTTTCTGGTTCTCTGCTGGCCATTGCGTTAGAACTGGTCTCTGTTGTTGCTTGCGAAACCAAATAGCGGCTGGTGGGTGTAAACGTGTAGATTAAGGGCCGGTAATATTATAATAACATCCTCTTCATACGTCAGAAGGGGAGTGAAGTCTCATCGGATAATTTTTTTGACATGCTTGCAGAGAAAGGCTCACCAAAACACAGCTACTGGGTTTCACGTTTTCTGGGTTGGTAGAAGCACCAGGACCCGATTTTAGCACTTAAACATGGAAAAAGTCAGATTTTCATGATTTGTCCCCTTTAATAAATAAAAACGTGTTCAAAAACAAGTTCATCTTAAATTCAACACAGATTATTTACAATCTTTAATGAACGATGTGTTTAGCAATATTCTATAATGACAAAGAGCTTGTGAAGAAAAATGCATGTGGCTAAACATGTTATTAAAGTCATCTTTAGGAACAGCTAAAACATCTAAACAGACGCTGTATATTGACTCAGCCAAAGCCAACAGACTAAAGTAAAAGACCACATGACTCAAAGATGAATTCGATTATGTATATTTTAAATTATTCGTAAATTAATATATAACAGTATATTATTTTAATTATTATTAAAATATATTTTCAAAATAAAAAATATCTATCATAATACTAATTTAAAAAAATTATATAATAATAATAATATATCCTAAAAACCAATTTCCAAGTAGCCTAAACCATATTTTTAATTATTATTAAATTATTATATTTATTATATTAATATAATATTAATATAATATATCATAAAACTAATTTATATGTAAAACTATATACATATATTTTAATTAATATTAAATTGTTATATTAATTATTATTAAAATATTTAAAAACAAAAAATATATCGGATATTAAAAAATGTATATAATAAAAAAAATATTAAATGTATTTTATTTGGATGTAGTAACACGTACAGTATACACTCACACAAAATGAGTTACAATCAACTGATTTCGCCAGTCCGTATTTTAATGCTGTGAAAAAACTCCCCCTGCTAAACCCATCTTGTTTTTAGCATGTTTTTTTTTAATTTTAAAAAAGGGCACATGACCGCAAAGCAATTGCTCCAGCTATTTTAATTGTATATCCATAAGCTATGTAAGATGTAAAATTGAAACAATGAATGAAATAAATAATGCTTTTTGGGGCCCTATAATGTGCTGGAAGATAACTATTAATTTAAAATAAATGTCTTAGGTTTCTTTATATTCTTAGCTTTAAGTGTCAATTATCACTATAATAATTTGTTTTATTTCTATTTTTAATACGCAATTAAGCAAAAAAAAAAAAAAAAAAAAGACAGGTATTTGCCTCATATATTTATATACAATAGCCTATGTATTTGATGAACTCTTAAAGCCTTTCTTCTTGAAAAAAGGTTAAATATCATTATTTTGAATGACATTCATGTGCAATGGGGAGATAAATACAATATTTTCCTATTATCCACAGCGTGTTTAACACACAAACGATAAGTTCAGTTAAATTAAGTGAAATGTACAGTTTTGTTTTGATAGTAGCTTTATTCCTTACCTGTCGAAATTTATAGTTTGAATCGATCTGCCATGTTTTTTTGTTTGTTTGTGTTTGTTTTTTGCATCTTTTATCCACACTAGTTCACTTTCTGATAATTTATTTAAGTGTAGACAAAGCTTCCATGCAGGATCTGGGTGCTTGCTGTGTGAAAAATCGATCGATAAACGGATATAGCAAAGGAAGTGCATTTAAACTCGCTTGCGCGTGCACCCCAAGGGAAGTGCGATTTTTCCGGGAGTCGGATTTCGGTAACTTACAACACCTGTTGCGGTAAATGGCAGTGAGTCCAGCCCACCCATCCGAGAAGTCAGCTCTTATTTTCCTATGCTTATTTTGAAAAGGGCTTATTGAGGGGGCGTGACATCACATTGAAGCAATACCCCGCTGACTACACGTGTGGATCGTAGTCACCATTTTTTTTACAGTCTATGGTAGTCACACCATAGACATCATATAGAGACTAGATGCCCTGTTGGCTGCTGTGGCGCAAGAAATGCGGCCGCCATCTTAAACCGGTCATACTCCTATTTGCGTTGCATAGCAGCAGTAGTTGCCAGAGCACTGTGCAGCATATTCCTGCTCAAATCGGCGGACCATCACTCGGGGATTACTTTTCACAAGTAAGATTTAAAATTTAACATTACCGTACTATTGGTTGTATTTTGTGAATAAAATATTCAACGTGTCCTGTATCATAGCTACATATGACATTTGCAGCAAAAAACCCGCGTGAAAATCAGTTCGGTATTCAGTGAGATATGATTAATTAAATGCGCTGACAGCTCATTGCACCTGCCAAACAGATTACACTGAGCGAAGCGGGTGACCGGTTTAAGATGGCGGCCCCGCGGCTCGTCCGCGCCAATAGGCAGTAGCGGTCGATAGGGCGTCTATCTATATGATGTCTATGAGTCACACACTCTGCGGAAAGATTGTGCCAAAAAGATCTGTAGACGCGTGCAGAGGGATCTGCAAACACAGATTCAACACTTGCTTGCATGGTGAGCTTTGCACAGAATGTGTAAGAATGTCTTTTTACAGTGGTTTGAAAATACAAGTTAGACTGTGTGTGTTTGCAAATTGTGAGGAGGGCATTTGTAGATTTGTAATGGGGGAAAAAACAGCGAAACGTTTGTGCCAAAATTCTGAAAAGCGAACCGAACCGCGAGTCGTACCACGCAGTGGAAAAGCGAAGCGAGTCGAACCGTACCGATCCGTACCATGCAGTGGAAAAGCGTCAAAAGAGGCAAATGCTGCAGTGGTGTGTGTGGGCTGTGTATCACGTAACGTTATACTATATTTAACTTCTCATCTTTATCTTCTCAACTTTATTTATTAGGAGTGACATGTGGTGTGATTAAATTCTGACACTTCTTGGGAGGGAAACTCGGTACATGCTCTTAAACATTTACTGTTTTGATTAAGGAAATTTCATGATGGGGTATACTGTACATGGTTGTCTTTTTAATTGTTTATATTATTGAACTATTGTGAAATGTATAGTTTTAATACACCAGCTTCCATCTGCATCCTTTAATTAGGGTAGGTTGCATGAAACCAAGTAGCCTAAGCCTTTTGAGCAGACTATTTAATGGTATAATCATTGGTTTTGGATATATTTAATTAGTAGTTTAGAGGGTGTGTAGACCCCTGGTGGCCACATATATACACACACACACACACACATATTTAGATAGATAGATAGATATATATATAGACAATTTGTTTGTATTGTTTAATTGTCAACCTTTCACTGTCTACATTTACTGTTGTCTTTTCTTAGTTCTTGTGAATGTGTGTTACGGTTGTTCCCTGAAGAAACTGTTTTTCGTTTTTAACAAATGCCAAAAATGACATTAAAATTTACTTTGACTTAGTGCTATATATACACAGGAGGGCTCTGTTAAATCTGTGAGAGAAAAATCTCTCATCTTCACATGTGACCTTAACTAATTTAAAGACTGTGGGGAAAAAATAGCTCAAAAACCATCTAATGTTTTGTTATTTTGTTGTTATCCTGTGTTGCAGGTTAAGGCAAAATGATAGGTATTATTCCCAAGCACAAAATAAATGGTGTTGATTTCTGTGGATCAAAGGATTACTGCTGTATAATCCGCTCTGATCTCGGCTGCTATATGAGGTCGAGTGATTTCAGAGCAGGGTCAGACCTCAGCGTTCATGCCCTGCACCCCTCCTGCCGACACGGAGACCATTACTTTGCTCACAAAAATGGCCAGTTTTACATCATTAAGGGTGATTCCTACCGCAGAGTCTCTGACCTGTCAGAAGACACTGATTCTGCAGTCTTCACCCTTCATCCCAACTGTCAGGGTGGAGACCATTACCTGTCAGCCTTTAGCTGTTTTTACATCATCTTCCAGGAGAAGGGCACTTACAGAAGAACACTAGACCTGAGTAAAGACTCCGATTCTATAGAATTTCCCCTGCATCCCAATTGCAGAGATGGTCTCTATTACTGGGGAGAGCCAAAACACTACTACTTCCTCAAGCCAACCTCGAAGTGGGGAGTTCAGTACTACAAAGGTAAGGATTTCGAGAAGGACCGGTGTCTTGCTGTCTATTCCGTTCACCCCGATGTCCTGAACTTCCTGCCAGGCGGGCTGTCCATAACCAACGGCCCAGCGTTCAGCAAGTGGGTGAACATTAAAACTGTTAGTAATGACAGTCCCACACCAGTGACATTTCTAAAGAAAGTTACTAAAAAGGTTGGATACAATAAGGAGAAGATGTCCGAGATCTCACACAACTGGAAGATATCAGCGTCGGCCTCGATCTCATCTGGAGGACTTGAAGGGTTAATTGCACAGCGTCAGTTCTCCTTTACGGCAGAATACGGAGGTGCAAGTGTGGACACTGAGAAGGAAAACTGGAATGAAGAGACTGAAGAGGAAGAGCAATTATCATTTGATCTGAAGCCAAACGAGCGTCTGTATCTGTGGCAGTTCCAGCTGGGTCTCGGATCAGAACCGCTGTTGTTCTGCCGGGATTTGAAGATCACCGATCAGCCGAACCCTCCGACTGAAGACTTCATGTAAATAATACATTAACTCATAAGACTTCTTAAGCAATTCTTTATATAAATACTGCAAGCATTGCTTTAATTACTGTACATACAAAGTATAAAATACAAAGTTACTAATTATAATAATAAAAAAATGCTTTGAAAATAACTTCTGACATATCTGTTGCATGTTGTATATCAAAAGAATGCGACGTTATATAGTATATTAGTTGTCCTTATAATAGATGTGCAATCAAAAACTAAGTCATAAAATGCTTTCTGTATAAAACATGGCTTCACCTGTATCCAGCATAATTAATAATCTACTGTTAATAATCTGCATTAAATAATTATATTAATCATTTTTTATTAATCTTTTCGATCATCATAAGTTTTTTATCCATTAGTTTGTGTCTTACACCCTTCCATGGTAACACATCAGTTAATTCATAGTTTATTATTAATAGTATCATTAACGCATTACAGGCTATATACCAATAGTGAGTTCTTCATTCATTTTAAATTTACATTTATGCATTTGGCAGACGCTTTTATCCAGAGCGACTTACATTGCATGATACACATTTACATTCTTATCAGTTCTTGCTTTCCCTGGGAATCGAACCCATGACCTTGATGTTGCAAGCGCCAGCACTCTACTGTTAGAGCTATTCATT
>JAPDVR010000016.1:2077527-2145027 GCA_026230005.1 Gila orcuttii | reverse complement strand
AGAATATATTAACATTAAATATTAATGTACAATAAATATTAACATCAAACATTAAATTAAATTAACTTTAAATAATTTAACTAAATTAACATTAGATCAAAACATTTAGAGAGACTGAATGAGTTTAAGGATGAACAGACTTAAAATTCATACACTTTAATATGGAGGTAGTTTTGTTTCTTTATTATTCAATCAAAAAAAATATTTTCAATTAAAAAAACCTTCACTTCAATAAAAGAAAAACTTTTCAATCAAAGAAAAAAAGAATTTGAATCAAAAATATATTTGAGACTCAAAAAAATACATCTGAAGACTGCTTTTCTTTGATTGAAAATGTTTTCTTTGATAGAAGTCCGTTTTTTTTTTTTGTTTAAAGCAACCTTTTTAATTGAAGTAACATTGTTTTTTGATTGGACCGTATAATAGGACATTTGTGTCTTTATCATTCAATCAAAAAAGAAGTTGCTTCAAACAAACAAACAACAGAATCAATAAAAAAGTCACTTCAATGAAAAGATAAACATTTTCAAATATAGAAAATCGTTTTTGAATGCAAATAAAATATTTGAGACTCCAAAAATTGCATTTGAACACCTTTTTTTTTTTTATTGAAAATGTTCTCTTTGATTGAAGTAATCTTTTTTGTGTTTGGGCCATACATGGGTAGGACATTTGTGTCTTAATCATTCAATTCCAAAAAAGTTGTTTCAATCAAAAAAAATATTTTCAATCAAAGAAAAAACTGATCAAACTCGCAGGCAAGCAGAAGGACTCCGAATATGAACTTAACGCGCAAAGTTTAAAGCTGAGCGTTTCTCAGTGATACTGGCATTGGCTTGACATTGCACATTTAGGGACCGTCTCTAAAGTTACATACGACTTTGGTATACACGTTTCTAACTTCAATAGCATTTGAAGAGAACGACTTGCAGTCATAAAACCAACTGTAAAGTGTTCATGTAGGTGTCAGGCATAATGCACAATTTATTCAAATAAATTGAAGTTAGAAACGTTTAGGCCTATGACTACCAGTGTAACTTTAGAGACGGGTTAGAAATGTGCGAATGTCAAGCCAATTTTACATTTAATTATTTACGCGTTTATCCAAAGCGACTTAAGTTACAGTTAAACTAACAATATAGGACAACAATTTGAAAGTGCTATGACCCTTCCCAGATTAATCATGTATGTAGAAATATTAACATGTATGTAGGCATACTTCCCCAATAAGGTGCGAGTTTGGTCTTTTATATCACTGTATTAGTCCATTAAGCTGCGTTAGGGGTTTTGTCCTGATGGAACTGATGGAAACCGATTATACTCCCGTTCATGGTAGAAAAAGTTGATAACATGTAGCCTAAGGCTACACAGGGAAAGTAACAATGAAGTTAATGAATGAAACATAAAAACAGCTTTTGTGCCTTTATCATCTTTTCCGCATATATACTGACCCAGATAATCATCACAAAAAACTTAATGCAAGCTCAATTGTTGTAAATGAGTTTTTATGAATGAATGGCTTGCTCTAACTGTTGCTCTGGTCTTCGTCAACAACACGCGCTTGCACCCCCTGCTGGTGAGAATCGGTATAGAAAAATTACATTTTGATAAATGGAAACTAAAATTTGAAGCAACAAACTAAATTCCCTGATATTCCATGACTTGGACAAAAAAAATATAAAATTCCCTGACTTTCAATGTCTGGAACAGAACTTTTAAAATTCCATGACATTCCAGAAATTCCATGACCCGTGGGAACCCTGGATACATGAATGCAGTAACAGTGCTTGCTAATTTAATCCGGCTTCCAGAAATGAAATAGGGACATGTTTTGTGTTTGAGAAAGGTCTTCAACATATTAAAACACACAGAAGGGTCATTGAAGGCAATAGTTTAAGGGACCATTTCTCAGTTAAAGCCTTACTTTCCAGTTAGACTAAAATGTAGCTCTTCTTGAGTAAGAACGCATTATCTTGATGTTTTGAGACGAGACTCCTGTCTATAGTTAGAGCTTGGCCATATCCAACCTTGGAAAAGCTGTGTGTTGGTGTGTGTGTTAGTCTTCTTGCTTACAGGTTGGAACCACTGGCATTGTTGGAGATTGACTGAGTTGTTGTTCGAGACATGCTGACACCCAGCAACCCAAATCTGCTACCTGGAAGGTCACGGCGTGCCTAACTTCACGGTCCAAGAGTCAGCGGCATAATCTATGGAGATATGCTTTTGTCTATCTGAATATGCGTGGAAAATTACTATGTTTATGAATTTCTTAGCCAATAAGAATCATTCAACCTGTAAGCAATGACGTAGCTTAGACCTTGGAAATGGTATAACTGCTGTGATCTTTGTAACTGTAAGGGGGGCGGCCTACAAACTCCTGTGTGAGTCTTGAAGCTGACTTCTGCTGATGGAACTGCAAACTATATTCAGTAAAACTTTTCTTTAATTTATTATAATTCTGACTCCGGGTCTTCTTTCAAATATCTGGTTCTGGGTCTTTGACTGTGAAACCCCTTACACTTGTTTACTCAGAAAACTCAAGTTCAGATTAATTGATTGGTTTGAGTGCCATATTGTCAACAACAAAAAAAAGAGTTTTTGAGGTGGGGCAATTCTTAATAGACTTTTCACTCATTTCCTCCACCTCTGCAGCTTTCTTTCTCTAGTTGCATTCACTCATTTCCCAAAGTCATCTTGAATGGTGGATTGTCAATACAACTGAAAAATATGAGAGAACATCACATAAGCTGACTTCATAAGTTGATGTTGATTTTCCCAAAATGTTTTTGTTTGTACTCACCGTTATGATGATCGGTGTTCACTTTGGTTAGGCACTTGGTACTTCATTTATATCATTATAATTCCCTTCCTATTGAAGCAGTGATGCAACAAGAAATCAGTTATTTGGTTTAAACAGAAGGCAAGTAGTAAATAGGTTGCTTTTAAAAGTGTAGTCATGACTCGTGATTACTTGATAAGTAGTTTAATATAAGTATAATAATAAGTATAATATAAGCAATTGGATAGTTTAATATTTCAATCTACGTGAACATGACTGAAAAAGCACAGGGGACACAGTATCAAGCACAAAAAAAATATATATATATATAAATACAGTAGACAAAGTAAAGCAAGGCAGTAGATAAGGGATAGTCTACTAAAAAATAACAATTCACAAAACAATCATAAAAAAATACAAATAATGAGTACAAGTAATTAGAAATAAATAACATTGGGAATACATAAATCAATAATAATCTTCAGAAAATCAGGAAGTAATTTATAATAAAACCATAAATTCTTTGAGCAACAAAGAAGTTTTAGCAGCTTTCTTATTAGCTGATAAACAAAGAGAGTCATAAAATAATTTTAAATCAACACAAAAAAGTCTAAAATTGGGCTTCAAAACAGTTACTTTACACTTATGAAAATAAAACTCGCCACATAAAGTAAGCAGTTTCAATCTGTCATCCATCTCCTTTGACCCAGAGTACCAAATCAAAAACAGCACATTCACAACCTCAAAAGTAAAGAGTTTGTAATAAGCAGAAAAAATCAGCCCGGCTACTCTTTTCCAGAACTCTTTTGCATAATCACATTTAAAAAACAAATGTGGTAAGCTCATAGACAGTATAAGAAGTGGACAGTGCCATCTCATTGGAACTCAGTTGAGACAGTTGAAGCCCATTTTTAGCGATTTTTGAGCACTTCCGTTCCTGACGCGCAGACTCAAACCGACTCAAACTAAGCTTGATGACGTGAGCAACCTGTCTGATAGATGTTAATCTTCTAGTAGCTGTGCGTGAAAATTGCCAACGTTAATCACTTCATATGTATTCACTTGCCACATACCGAATTATTTCCAATTCCCCAAAAACGTTGTTGAAATATTTTGTCCCGTTGCTTTTATGGACTCTCTATCTATGGGCTTCTCCCTTGACGGGACGTCCCCCCGATTGCCTGCGAGCTTCTCCTCCTGTCTATACGGTAATGTCTCTATTGTGCGACATAAAGTCGCGTGGTTATGACGCAATCGTTAGCCTGTTTTTAACAAAAACGGCTTCTACGGGGCCATAACGTAAGATACAAAGTAATGGAGCCTTTTATACATTGTCGTGTTTATCTAGAAATAAATAATGGACAAATTAAGTCTTTGGACGCCTCAGATGTAAAGTTATTCGCTGTCCAAGTGACGCCAAAATGAATGGGAGTCAATGGAATGCTAACAGCAGGTGAAGTTCTGCTACAATGGCGGCTCCCGCGAGGCTTCAACTTCCGGCTGATGGATTACACACTTGGGTAAGCTCCGACTAAAGTGCGCGATCTCGCTTTGAGTAATTTCCTCTTGACATAAAAGTTATGGCACAACAAATTATTTTCCCATTACTGCCACCCACAGGATAAATTGCCCATTGCACCCAACGTTGTTTGGCGTGATTATCAAGAGCAAATGTAGGGGGGACAGAGGGGTGGCCAAGCTTGTTGACACGGGGGCACTGGGATTTTATACAACTTGATTTAAAAAACAACACATTTCAGTGCTAGATCGCCTCTTATTTAACAAATGAATGATCTGCTAGTTAACTGGAGATGTTTTATTTATTTGTATTGGTATATTAGTGCCGCGAGATGTTTCAAAAGTGGTGGGGACAATATCGACCTCAGCAAAAAAAAGTGGTGGGGACATGTCCCATCCGTCCCAACCGCAAATTACGCCTATGTTGAAATAACACTTGCCTGATGGGTTATGCTACTGCTAGATCAGACGTTGACGTCACTTCTGTGAGTTGAGAAAAGTCAGTAAAAGTCCTGGCAGAAAGCGAAGCATAAGGATGTAGTGTGATGACGATCCGAGATCCCACGAGATCCATGTGTTTGGCATCTTGTCCTATCTTTTAAGGCACGCTGCAGTAGTCTGAAGGAAAAAGTGCTTTATTTGTAATTCAAAATAATAGTGCTGATGATTTTTAGAGACCCCTACAGGTGTATGATTTTATTACTTTCATGGGAGCTCATCCTCTCTCTATGGGTGCTCAGCTCCCACGTAATTCGAACCATGGTTACAGCTTATGATTACAGCTAGTTATGATTACATGCAGATGCAGGTATTTTGTTAAATATAGGCTAAGTACAATGTAAAACATGCATTTACACAATAAGTGCATTGTATTGAATGATTATTTACAGTTTTTTTTATTCGCTTTGGTACTATTTTCACAAGTAAGATGTACATTTTCAAAACTGTTAGTGCTAATATCACAACAGATCATCAAAAGTGCACTTTTTTCAAACATTTCATCATGTTTTCAGTTGTGTTAGTACAATTCACAAAATCACAAAGTATCCTTTACACAACACAAAATAAGTGTTTCATCTACATAAATGTTTCATTCACAGTAACTGCCTTTCATAAAGCTCTTACTATCAAACTTTTGATTTGCATCTCTTTTTGTTCAGTTTAATACATTTGTCTATTATTTAATCCAACTGATCTTAATGGTTAATCAATGAATCATTTGGTACACCTATAGATTTCTATAGATATTGATTCTATAGAACTTGTTTGCAATTTCCAATATGGATAACCAAATGTAATGAATTCTTTTTTACATTAGTGATTTATAGATACTAACCACCACTGTGTTTAAAGTGTGTGTGTGTGTGTGTGTGTGTGTGAGAGAGAGAGAGATATGTGTGTGTGAGGGAGATACAGAGAAATTTGTGAAATTTGTGAAAACACTGTAAAGCAGAATAGAGTATAAGGGAGAGGAAACGGTCAGTGACTGTAAAACATTAGATTGATCAGAAATGCATCAGTAGAAGGGAGAGAGATGGCATAAAATACATCATTTTACATTACAGTATGTATGCCATGTGATACTGTAAACAGATTACCATGGTAGAGACTGACACATTACTGTAACTCAACCTTCATCTGTAAAGGTCCACTACAGTAGATTCAGTCAAATGGTATAGAGTGAAATCATTTACTGTATTGCCAGCAAACTCTGTTCTAGCACAGAACCTCATGGCTGTGTCATACTTCATCACAGCTTTAGATAACTCACTGCAGATACTATTACAAACATTATGGATTCAATTACATAGGTAGGTACATAAATGGCAACTGTAGGCTAGCCTGTATTACTGTAATTATTTCAGCAACAAGGGTGATTTGAAACATGTGTCTTGCATTGTTTTCTGTTGAATTAACTGATTGTTAAAAGTACTAAATTGAAAAAAGATCATACGGTTGTGTTTCTGTGATTAAACCAAACGTTATCATTACATATTACAATAATCTTGTGTTTGAAACAATGATTATGCGGACTGAAAAATGTATAACTGTAATGAAAGCATGGGATCATGTTTTGAAAGAATGACTAGCTGTGTTACAAGTGTGATCAGTTTGGATTTTGAGTTTTGAAAATGTACACCTTATTTGTGAAAATAGTACCAAAGCGAATAAAAAAAACTGTAAATGTAATAGTTCAGTATGGAGTACCTCAAGGCTCAGTGCTGGGACCGTTGCTCTTCACCCTCCACATGCTTCCCTTGTGAGATATCATTACAAAACATGTATTTATATTAGGGCTGGGCAAGTTAACGCGTTATTATCGCGTTAACGCATTTATCACCTGAGGGGTGGTGATGGCGCAGTGGATAAGACACATGCCTTTGGTGTGAGAGACCCGGGTTCGAATCCACTGTGAGACACCAATGTGTCCCTGAGCAAGACACTTAACCCCAGTTGCTCCAGAGGCGTGCGACCTCTGACATATATAGCAATTGTAAGTCGCTTTGGATAAAAGCGTCAGCTAAATGAATAAATGTAAATGTAAATGTATTAATTAATGCCGACAATTTTTTTATCGCACGTTAACGCAGTTTTTTTTATTATTATTATTTTGAAAGTCCGTTGCTCACTGGCTCTGAATACACATAGGCCTACAGTCAAACCATGATCACAGGAGGGGTGGGATGGTGGTCAGCCAGCAAATAACCCACCCAAACAAGCAGTGGAGAGAGGCAGGTTCTCTCTGGTGAACGGTTAAAGGGTTGCGCTCCGCGAGTGAATGACAGGCGCTCTGTGGATAGTACCTATAAAACCTATAGATAATAACTATTTAGATTCTGGAAACTCACTAACAGCGAGCCGAGGATCAGTCTCTCTTCTAATGATTTATAAAAAGTTATAGACAATTCAACTTCGGCAACGAGCGGACGCGGGCGCGTGCGTGAGGCGAGCATGACCGCAAAGGTTTCACAGGAACGCACCCGCTTGTCGCTGCACCTTGTGCTCGACCACTACACCTCACTCTTGGCTGACTTATACTTCTGCGTCGGACTTACGCCGAAGACAATACGCTATAGACTACGCGTTGGTTTTCATTTATATCTCTGCGTCGTTGCCCGCGTTGACGAGCAATTACACATGCAGAGGGAGCATGTGAAACCCGGGGAGCGGTTGTAGCAATCACAGCGCTTGCGGTACGCGTAGAATTGACGTTACATTTTTGGAGAGGTGCACGTCAGGGTACGCCGAAGTGTACGCGCGCTACACAGCAACAGCGTGAGTATAAAGTATAAATTGTTTTTTTTACTCTGTTTAATGTAATCTTACGTGGGAAACCATGGCATGACCAAACCTAAGCTACTATAAGTAACGTTGGTCGACTTATATAGTAGTGATCATGAGCTCTGACTACTACATAGACTGTTTCTGCTGCTCCCTGATAAAAGATACCTGTTGATACCTGTTCAGAAAAAAAACAAGAAAACTGGACTCGTTTTAACAAACTAGATAAAAGTTAATGCCCTGGCAGTGGCAAATAGCTTTGTTTAAATATTTGATTTGATTACATTAATGTTTAAGTTGAGATTTGATATTACTGTGTAAAGGGAATACTGCTGGTATAAAAGCACCTTATTTGTTTAAAGTTATTGCACTTTTGTGTATATAGCAGTACATTTAAATCAAAAGTGCGCAATACACTACTTTAGAAGTCATTATTCAATTTTGCGCATAACAATGCGATTAATCGCGATTAATCGCAAGAAAACCATGCGATTAATCGCGATTAAAAATTTTAATCATTGCCCAGCACTAATTTATATTTCTTCATTACCTCGTAAAGCAGAATAACTTTTAAATGTTTAGTTCATTTGTGCAAATTCAGGTATTATTTTGTCTTGAGGACTGAAGACATTAGTTGTGTGAAACAGCTTATTCAGGGCAGTATTACATAAAAAAGTATCATGACATTTTTATGATTCCATTTATTATTAATAATATTTTGCATATTTTGCAAGGTGTATATAAACTTATGACCTCATCTCTGTCTATCTTTCTTTCAAGCTTTTTTACTGTCTTGATAAACTTTGCTTTTCTAGTTAAAAATGACAGTTCTATTAATTTCTTTGTCCCGTTTGCTACCTCAGTTCAATTAATGATCAGGTCTGTGTGAGTAGGTGTGTGTGACTGTAAGTGTGTGTGTAAATAAGTGAGTGTGTGTCTTTATGTGAGTGAGTGAGTGAGTGAGTGTCTTTGTGTGAGTGTGTGTGTAAGAGTGTGTGTGAGTAGGTGTGTGTGTAAATAAGTGAGTGTGTGTCTTTATGTGAGTGTGTAAGTGAGTGAATGTATGAGTCTGTGTCTTTGTGTGAGTGTGTGTGTTAGTGTGTGTGAGTAAACGTGTGTGTTAGTGAGTGTAAGTGTGTGTGTGAGAGAGAGTGTGTGTAAATAAGTGAGTGTGTGTCTTTGTGTGTGTGTGTGTATGTGTGAGAGAGAGTGTGTGTAAATTAGTGAGTTTGTGTGTGTGTGTGTGTGTGTGTGTGTGTGTGTGAGAGAGAGAGAGAGAGAATCATGCTAACAGCACGTGTCTGAAGCCGCTGACAGATTCACAGCATCCTAACGACGCGTCCCAAAGTAAAACACCATCAACCCGAGCGGCCATTAATCCTGAGGATCGGTCGCACAACCCGACAGAAGAGCACACACACACACACACACACACACACACACACACACACACACACACACAGTGTGGAACTCCATAGCAACACAATGCGCTACTTACCAACTCAATAAATCAACCACATCAATGACAGATGAATCAATAAATGTAGCTGAAACATTGATTAGTGTGAGCAGAGAGTCGGTGTGTCCAGCAGGGGTCAGTGTGTCCCTGCGAGGCTGTTTCTGCCACAAGACAACACATAAAAAGTAAAAATGATGAGATAAAAAAAATCAAAATTATGTCAGAATTGAAATTATCATAATTTAGATGTGTCATAGTTCCTACACTTTTGTCCTAATTACCTTTTAATGTCATAATTCTGACTTACAATGCCATCTTTTTGACTTTTAAGTCAATTTCGATTTCATGAATTAGTATATAATAATAATGGACTTTTTTGTCATAATTTTTAAGTCATAATTTCAACTTTTTGTAAAGTGACTTTTCAGTTATAATTTAGACTTCTTATGTCATAATCTTCACTTAGTAGGCCTATGTGATGATAGACTTTTAATGTCATAATTATGACCATTTTTAAGCCTGATTTTTTTTCTTTTAATTAATTTTAACTTAGTATGTCATGTCATATTTTTATATAATAAATAAGTAATAATTTTGACTTAATGTCAATTATGACATTTAAGTCAATTAATTTTTTTTATTTCATAATGACTTAGTACATCATAATTTCGACATTTTGACTTTTTCAGTCATTTTGATTGCATAATTTAGATTTCTGTCATAATTTTGACATATTATGTGATAGACTTTTTGTCATAATTATGACATTTTACTCTATTTAAATGTTTAATTAATTTGACTTTTTAAGCCAGAATTTTGTCATTGTCAATTTTAACTTGGTACATCATAATTTCAACTTTTTATATCATAATTGACTTTTTCACGCATTTTAATAGCATAATTTAGACTTTTTATGTCATAATTTCAACTTCTTATTGTCATAATTATGAATTAGTATCACAATGACATTTTTGTCCTAATTAGGGTCCTAATGAATGTGTTGTGTGTCCGAAATGGGCTTCCGTAGCTCCACTCTTGCAGAGTTTCACTGATTCCCTGAGCGACAGAGGGAAGTGAGGCTTTGGTTTTATTTGGGTCTGAGTTCGAGCTCAACTCACCGCTGCGCTGATCCTTATGAAAATATTTGTGGCACTTTATGAGGCTAAAAATACTGGGCGTGCTTTTCATGATGTCAGCGCGGCTCACAGGAAACTGTGGTGTGTGTGTGTGTGTGTGTGTGTGTGTGTGTGTGTGTGTGTGTGTGTGTGCAGTGGCGTGCACAGGGGGGGGGGGGGGGGGGCCGGAGGGGCTCAAGCCCCTGCCCCTTTTGTCTCAAAATGTATTGTGCCCTTTTCTGATAAATGTAAATAATAATAATTATTATTATAAATATTATAATTAGGGCTGTCAATCGATTAAAAATTTTAATCTAATTAATTACATACTCTGTAATTAATTAATCTAAATTAATCGCATACACAATCTTACATGTTTACATGGTACAATTTCTGGTAAGCTACGGTTTTTTTATTATTGCTTGACACAAATTTCATGATTTCAATTTAATTTAATTCTTTGATTTGATGCAATATTGACTCATTTGGATAAATAGGTACACAAGATAGGCATTCATTTTTCTCAAGAAAAAAAAAAATCTCACCCAATGCTGTAAAAATACAGAGAGCCATATCAGCTGGTAGTAGGCCTATATTTAAGGTTAAAGATAGCTCAAATTAAATATAATGTGTTTATTACAAATAACAACTTTGATATTTAAGTAAAAATATAATACATATGTAATATGGTAGTAGGCTACATACATCTACAAAAATACTCTCTATAGCTCTTTTTTTTATAGCCAATAACGTGCTAGGTCATAAAATGGCTTTCCTGAGGTAACTTAGGCTAAATGTTATGTGACATTGTTCTCCAGCTGTTTTATTGACCTCGCGGTTGAAAAACACTGATTGATTGAGGAATATACATTTCGGTAAGTTTTAGGCTGCCCTACTGTATCTTTCAACATTGTTCATTCGTGTTTATTTACTATTAGCTAGAGATGATCGGTTCACGTGCCGCTATAGGGATATGTCATGTCACATTTACAAGCGCCAAAACGGTATTTATTGTTTGATTTTCGTAATAAAATTGACAGAATCTGAGAGCTGAGATTTTTTTAATATCATAAGTAACATGCTCTGTCTTGTCTGTTTCCGTGTCATCTCTTTGGTGCGCGATTTTTCTGTGCGTGAGAAAATGGTTGTGTGACGTGAGAGCGCGTGAAAAGTTATAACACACACACACACACAAGCGCGCTTTCTCTCAGACACACTCACCGACTCACGCACACACTCCTGGATGCTTTGCATTGATGTGGTACGTACTTTAGAGTTGACGAACTCCGTTTGTTATAAGTAAATGTTCCAAACAATGATCCAAGCAGCGCGTTCTTGTCTCCCTCCTTCTGTTTACACGAATGGTGGCTACGGCTAGAACGGCTCCGGGTCAAAGGTCAAAACGGAATGGATTAATCTGCGTTATTTTTTTAACGCGTTATTTCTTCTCAGATTAATTAATCGAAATTAACGCGTTATTTTGACAGCCCTAATTATTATAAATAACACACTTACACACCCTTGCCACTAACAATAATAATACAAACAAATATTATATAAAAAAAAAATCGGCGGAGAAGTGGTAGGCGGAGCTTCCTTTGCAGCGCCTCGTGCGCATTTAACGGTTCTGGTACGCACTAGCAGCAGTTCGCGCGAGTCTCTTCAAACGAGCAGCAGGTAACGTTTAAGCTAATACGGAAAATTACATTTATCCTACCATCACCATGCTACTCTAAAAGTTGCTGCAGCATGCGAGTTATTCTTAACTACAATAAAAGTATAACTCGATTTCAGACGCATTCTGAGTGACAATGTCATTCGTTTTTATCCAACGAATAAAAGTGCAAGGGGAAATAGGCCTACTAACAGTTAGTTAAATTAAATCTTAAGTCCATGTCCAACTCTAAATTGTAAGGAACTTATATCTTTGATTTCATAGTAACGCTTTACAATAAGGTTCATTTGTTCATTACTCATGTATGAAGTAACCATGAGCAACACATTTGTTACTGTAGGCTATATCTTAGTTTAATCTACAACTGTTAATTGTTTATTCATGTTATGTCACAGTCAGTGCATTAACTCATGATAACAAATACAACTTTTGATTTTAATGTTTTAGTAAATGCTGAAATTAATATTAACTAAGATTAATAAATGCTGTAGAAGTGCAGTTCATTATTAGCTAATGTTAACTAATGAAACCTTATTGTAAAGTGTTACTGTTTCATGAGCTAACACTGTCTTTCATACATATAATACATACATTAAATTTACAACATCAACAAAACTAAAAATTAATTTTCCATAATTACCTTCTTGATTCTCACTGTTTTGTTTGGTAAAGTAAATAATATTTAGTAATATTATCATAATTCCCCTATTTTCATTTGATGTGTTATGCATTCTAATAATTGTATCAACATATTTAGATGTAGAAACAAAAAAAACCAAGAAGTAATATTTTTTTTTATTTAGTGCCCTTTTTGGTCCCTCCGCCCCCGCCCCTGAGGAGGTCTGTGCACGCCACTGTGTGTGTGTGTGTGTGAGTGTGTGAGCCCTTGATAAGAGCCGCAGTGTTTCATGACGGATCATCGGTGTGTGTGTGTGTGTGTGTGTGTGTGTGTGTGTGTGTGTGTGTGTGTGTGTGCTGGAATAAACTGCAGAATCTCTTCAAACCAACACTTACACACTTCACACGAGTTTAATCATGATTGTGCCAGTGTATTATCTTCCTGGAATAATATGTTTTTGAAATTGTGTTTAGAACTGTTTTAAAGTAATGAAAACGTATTCAGCATGGATGCATTAAATCAATCAAAAGTGACAGTAAAGACATTTATAATGACACAAAAGATTATATTTTAAATAAACGCTGTTCTTTTGAACTTTCTATTCATCAAAGAATCATGATAAATAAAATATATGACGGTTTCCACAAAAATATGAACTGTTTTCAACACTGATAATAATCATAAATGTTTGTTGAGCATCAAATCATCATATTATAGTGATTTCTGAAGGATCATGTGACACTGAAGACTGGAGTAATGATGCTGAAAATTCAGCTTTGCTCACAGGAATAAACGCTTCCAACACGCTTGCGTGTCGCGTGAAAAATAGGCGTCGGTTCTATTTCTAGCATGCACGCGTTTTCAACTTCTTAGCTATGAAGACTTTCTTACACAGAAAACTTTCCCTGTAAAATTTAAAGAATTTAGCTCAGTAATTAAGTCTATTCCCAGTGGAATATTACAATTAATGAAAAGCTATGTAGAGCAAAATGCATTACTCCTAACATTCTTTACATAAATGGTATTGACATTCTAAGCAAAAAATGTAGTAATAAACATATTAGAGAATGTTTCTACAATGCCAAAAAAATAATACCTAGAGGGAAATTTTTCTGGAATGCTATTTTTATGAATATTAATTGGCAGAAGGCATGGCTTATTCCTTTTAAATTTTGTGTCACAAATAAAATTAGAGATTACATCTAAAAATATTACATAACATATACCCATCCAAGATTTACATTTCAAGATTTCTTGATATTGATAACAAATGTACTTTTTGTAAAAATGAACTTGAAAATGTAACCCACTTGTTTTATGGTTGTTCATACAGTAATGCATTTTGGAAAGAACTTGAGAATTATATATTATGTAAAACAAAACACAAAATCAACATTGAGGGGAAGAACATTATCACTTATTTTGAATACAAAGAAAAGAAACTATGTAGGCTACTATAATAAACCTTTACATTTTGTTAGGCAAGTTTCATAAATGTAAATTCCAGAATTCTTCACCATCATTTAAGTTGTTTTTGATAGAGGTGGATTTTTATTTTAAGTCTCTTAATTTAATTACAAACAAGAAATGCATATCAGTAATGAATATTCATTTAGACATTTTTAATGGATAATATGTCACTAGAACTATTTTTGTCATGGGATACAAATCTGTCACAAGTTTATTTTTCTTATTGGTAACTTGATTGTTTTTTTTTGTGTGTGTTTTTTTTCAACCTTTAACGTATTGTATTGTTATTATTATAATGAATGTGAACTGGAAAGGCTGAATTGTTGTTGTTATATCTTTAAAGGGATTCTATGCAGTTTTTTTAGCTTAACTGAACAGCTTCAGAGTTATTGAAATGGTTATATGACTTCTTTCGGGTTGAATGGTGGCCTTCTCTCACCCCCCTGGTGCCTGTGAGCGGAAAAATCTCACTTGCAACTTTGGTGCGGCGGGCCGCCGGCCTCAGCCTCAGGAAGTATCGCGTGATATCAGCTCTCGCGATGTAACATATTCCTTTACGGCACTGCACACATACACGCCCCCATCCAGGAAGGTAGAGAGGGATCGAGTTTGTCACACTATCGTCATGGCTGAGCCGGCATATAAGATGCCGAAAGCATTGTCGGAGGAACAGAGAAAGAGGAAACGGCAGACTGACCGAGCGAGGAGTCAGACACGAGCGTAATTTGCGGGTGTTATATGTCCCCATTGAAACATCTCGCGGCACGGATGCAAGTTACCCATACAAACAAATAAAACATCTCCAGGTAATTCTAGTAGAGCATTCATTTCGTTCGTTTGTTAAATAAGAGGCGATCTGAAATGTGTTGTTTTTGAAATCAAGTGTCCAAAGTGCTTTTTGCCGCTGCGATCAGTGGCGCGGATAGAGTGTTCTGTTGTGACGCGCACAGTCTTCACACAAACGCGCGCCTCAATCCGTTGAGGAGAGACTCTATATTTGTTACGGTGAAATCACAAAACCTAATGCACAAAAAACGTGTCCCTGCTTGAAATACAACCACTAATAAACAATCGGTTTTGATGAGGAAAATAAACTATACTACTAGTACGGATTAGAACCCAGAACCTCTGACACACTTGGCAAAAGAAATTTACGACAGTAACGTTAAATACAAGTACTCCACAGCGACTCTAGGGGTCGCTGTTTGACAAAAACGGGATTCCTGCCTGGTGTCCCTTTAAAAAAAATGCATCTCGCGCTGATCACCGGTGATCAGCAGAGATGGGGGACTCGAGTCACATGACTTGACTCGAGTCAGACTCGAGTCGCAAATTTAAGGACTTGAGACTTGCTTGACTAAATTATGAAAATGACTCGACTTGACTTTGACTTGAGATCCAATGACTTGAGACTTGACTTGACTTGAACTGTATGACTCGAGAATGACTCGATATACATTTTTATATAAATCATCGCAACATCAATTGATGAACAAAATGAAAGCAACGGAACCATTGACGTCAGTCATCAGATTCTGCGCGATTGCGTGACACTGCACGAGCCCAGAAAAACACATACATCGCTGTGAGTGCGCTAAATACAAAAACATCTCCCAGCATCGTTTCTTTTTGGATATAAACACTAGAAATTGACCATATTCATTCAAGAAGATTTGCTGTACGCATAATAACTGGCAAGGGATTTCGGACGACCATCACAACCTCGAACAGTCGAACT
The DNA here is from genome assembly GCA_026230005.1 of Gila orcuttii. Lineage (NCBI taxonomy): Eukaryota > Metazoa > Chordata > Actinopteri > Cypriniformes > Leuciscidae > Gila > Gila orcuttii. The sequence goes on along the minus strand of JAPDVR010000016.1, from coordinate 2,129,372 downwards.
TCATTCACCACAAGCTATGGCTTGTTTAACCTGTTTGTTATAGTTAATTTGACTATCTTTAAATCTAGAGAGAATATTGCTCAAAATAGCATGGCTCTTTATACACGTTTTCAAATGTAGCTTAATGTTGTCAATATTCAAATGATAATTAATGATGGCATATGTTTTGTATAACATTTGCCACATTTCTTTTTAAATCATGCTTTAAAGCCAAATATGTCGTTCTTTCCAATGACGAAAAACAACAAAGAAAACTGTTAGTTTTGTCGTTTATGTTTCTCTTAAAGCAGGGTTAGATGTTATCAGGGGGTTGATGGCAAAAAATGCCAGCAGAATTAATATGCACCCAAAATTCAAATGGTGGAAAAATTGCCCTAGTTATTTTCATAATTATAACATATGATATTAAAAAATATTTCCCGAATATTGGCGCGATTGCAAATGTGATGACTTTATAAAACAGTTCAGTAAACAAAGAGTGAATATTGTGATGTGACATTTTAGACATAATATTCCAAATATTCTCTGTTTTTGCTCTTTCTCCAATGGCAATAGTTCCAAACAAGCCACAGAAAGAGTTATGCGTTTTTGTGATTCAGTGACCTAGTTGCTTAGTTCCAGAACGAATCTGCCGTTTTGAACATAAGTTAAATGAATGCTTCTATGACTCGTTAATTAAGATGGTGATTTGGCGCCAACTATTGGCGGTTTTAACTTCACAATTAAAAATATATAACTTATATAAAGGGGATGCCAGTTTGAAGAATGCCATTTGGTGGCATAGGAACCATTATACTTGAATTGTGAATTGTTATACCTTTTAATGGTCTTCTGCAATGTTTGAGGCATATTTATTTTTTCATGCTTTAATGTTGGCCTAATTTCAGTAACTTTTACATTTTAGGCTATGTAGTTTGAAATTGTATTTATTTTTTAGATTTTTATTGTATTAACCACTCAGCTGTATGTGGAAATGTATATTTAAAAAAATGTATGTTGCAAATGAAACCATAGTCCACAACTTCTGTAGTTTTAACTTATTTTAATATATAAATTCAGTGAAATCATTAAACGTTTGTATGACTTGCCAGTGACTTGTGACCCAAGCTACGACTTGACTTGACTTGCTTGACATAAGGCAGTGACTTGACTTGCTTGCTTTTATAAAAAATTGACTTGGACTTGCTTGAGACTCGAAGGTTAAGACTTGAGACTTGCTTGTGACTTGCACATGTGTGACTTACTCCCACCTCTGGTGATCAGTTCTGCGCAGATTTTGCTCATCTCAAACAAGCCTTTTTTGCTTTCTGATCCACTGCGAGAAGAGAGATCTGTCCGTCTTGCCTGCGCTTTTTTCACTCCTCCCTCCCCTCACTGCAGTCGCCTACTCTCACCTACACTTCAGGCGAGGCAAGGCGCATCTCAAACAAGCCTATAGATAAATCTATGGGGTCGCTGTGTCCATTTCTTGACGTTCATGGACGGTATTACACATTCCTGTACAGTTGGTGGCGATATACTACAAAATAGTAATCTGCCAAGAATTAGAAGAAGAAAAAGAAGAAGAAGAAATAGAAGTATCCATTTATTTTACTGTCAAAAAAAAAAAAAGATTTTACTGTCTATGAAGTAAGTTCTCCTGTCGGCATTTTAAGCAGGAACAATACGAAATACGATACGGAAAAAAACAACAGAGCATCAACAGCAGTGTTTATCAACGTTTAAGAAGGAATTACGTGTTTTTTTTCATGATGTTAAAGCTGGAGAACGTAATGCCCCCCTGCCATCCCTCCAGGACCTGTACTCTTCCAGAGTGAGGAAGAGAGCAGGTAAAATCATCACAGGCTTCACTCATTTTACGTGATTGTTTGACATGAAACCTTAAATAAAGGGTTTCTTTCACTTCAATGTTTCCTTTGTGTTTCGTGATGTTTGTGATTCTTCAGAAGTTAAGCTTATATGTAAACATTCATTGGCCAATTCACTCAAACGCCAACAAACACGTTTATTTACAGTGTTGTGCAAGTTACTTCCAAACTGTAATACATTATATATTACTTGTTACTGTTATTTAAAAGTAATTCATTACCTTACAATATTACTGTCTCAGAATTGTAATGCGTTACATTACTCCTGTATTACTTTTGAGTTACTTTCACCAAAATAACTATACAGAAGTAGAACTTAACATTCTAAAATGACTATGCTGTAACGATATGCGATATGAAACCGAACTCAGATCCACGAACCTGCAAAATCGCACACACCCCTTCCAACTGAGTTATCCTTTCCGTCCAGATCCAATGCTACCACATCTTTAAATTACTATTAGTATTATTTGAAGTTAACTTAACATTATAAAATACGTAGACCTACACCACAAAACTAGTTGTGGATAAATTATTTAAAATTGGGGAATTCCAGCGTTATGGACATGACATTTGCAGTCAAAACTTGAAATATAAATTCTCAGAAAATGCATTAATACCAAACTATTGAAACGTCTGTTTATCCATAGGCTCCTCCCTGAAAGGACTCCAGACATTAGAAAAATATCAGTCTACACATGCGTTTTATATTTAATATTAGGGAAATAGACAGTCATGCCTGACAAAAACAATCTTTAACTTTTAGGAGGCAACGATTTTTTTTGTTGTAATTCTGTGAATTACACTGCGCAAATCGGATGAAGAAGGGTTGGCTCTCCACAGAACATAAAATATTCATTTTATTTTATTTTCCGTGTTGCATTTATGAGGAAAAAACAATGTTACAGACGTGACAGTTCTCCGTTACGGACGCAACCGCTCTGAAGCAGCACTAAAAGACTGCTTTAAAACTTTCACAGAGACCTTACACAGAAAGCCTTTCTTTAAAGTGAATTTCGTTTTGTATTAATTGTATCTTAATTTTAATCAATGTTTCATCAACCAATTGCCTGGATTTAATAAATAAGAAGTAGGCTAAATATAGCAGACAATTATAGATAATCATGACACGGAGGTGCAGCGCGTGAACTGGAGCGCGTCTCATAAATGAACCGAAACTCAGCGTATAAGGTAGCTTATTCACGGACCTGAAAAATATATCTATATTGAAATGTCTACTTGTAAACAGAACAATTCAAAACGAAAGATAACAGACTGATCTCTGCTTATGAAATGAAATGTGCATTTATCTCTTGTGCATTCACTAGCCTACTGCGAAGATCGCGAGTCAGCATCGTCAACTTCATCTTGACTTTATTAATAAACAATTAAAATATCTCCTTGCTATATTTGACATATTCATAATCATTGCTTTTGCCGGTTCTTTGTGACAGCTTTTAGGTGCTTTATCGGCAGCGCCGCCGCCCTTACATGAACGCGTCACCACCGCATCAAAAACATGATTGCGTTATGAAAACATGAAAAATACCACATAAACATAGCCTAACTGTTTAGAAAGAAAACACAGAACGAATAGCCTAATGCGCATACGTCCATCTCGCGAATGTAGCCTACAGTCTTCTTCATGCCATCTTCACCATTAGCCGCTTTTCCACTGGCCAGCGCGAGCACAGAGGCCGAAATCATACCTCACGCTCACGGCACTCCTGTAAAAAATAAATCGCTATACAAATATATCAGACGCTGCCATTTAGTCTTTATTTACAGACTTGGACACCACACGCGGCTATTGACTGACCACAAACAGGTAATTTAGCCTACTTGCATTTTTCATTCGCTAATGTCTCGCGGTCTTGCTGTTTTTTTGTTTTACAATTAAAACTAAAAGTCTGTTGTAACAAAAGCCTTACTGAACATGTACCGAGTAAAATATTACTGAAAATTGATTAGTAATGCCCTACACTACTGCGTTACAGCAAAAAGTAATATGTTACTGTAATGCATTAGCCTACTTTTGTAACGCGTTACTCCCAACACTGTTTATTTATCGGATCAGTGTGTCGGGGTTTGTTTTCCTTTTCACCCGAACATGTTCAATCAGCGTTTCTCGGTGTCCGTTATTTTTGATCAAATTCTAAATACAGGTCGAGTTGTTTATGTGTGAAAATGCCCAATGAGCTTGAGTTAACGCAGTCACATGATCCTTTTTCTTCCACACTCCAGATATGTTCAGCTTAATTATGAAGGTTGTTTAATTTAATTTAGTGTGTGAATGTTTCTTCATTCAGAGTCAGTGGAGGAGATCAAACTCATCAGATTCTCCTACATCTTCATCATGGCTGATTCACAAGGATCCAGAGATGGAGATTTTTCTCCAGGATGCAGGTACTTTTTAATATTGTATTAAATCACAGAAAAAGTGATGTAACGTTTGTTACATTATACACACAGATCAAAGAAAGTTTACAGACAAAAATAAAATTTTGCCTATTTTTGTTTTGAAACTGACACAAAATATTAAATAAAAAGATCATAAAGTTTCCTCAAAGTGGTTCAAAGTGGTAATATGGTTCATATCATAAAGAATGAATCTAAAGGATTAAACTGAATCTGTTCTCTGTTCCAGTTCAGTCCAGCAGAAGAGCTCAAACCCAGAGTCCAGCTGTGTGTCTGTGAAGAGGAACAGCTCTATGAGTCCGCCACTGAAGTTTAAGAGTGGAGACAAACAGCCAGATCTCAGGTATATCATTTCTATAAAAGATGTACTTATAGTATGACACTTTTGAATTTATTAAATTTAATTTATCAAAGTCAGTTAATCTAATACTAGCAATGACATCAAGTAAATGTAAGCTGAGATTTCTTCTACCTCTATATAATGGAGTAGGTGTAAAATTGAGTGGATTTTTCTAACCGCTGGTTCATATTTGTTGAAAGCTTCACAGTGTTCAGAACAGAGATGTTTCACAGCAAGAGTACTGTTACTTCCTAGTGTTTCCTAAGACAGAAGATTCCTGTAAAAGTGCACAACATTTATAAGTCTGGATGCTTTTTATTTTACTTAGTTTTAAAACCAGTTCAGTCCAGCAGAAGAGACCAAAACCAGAGTCCAGCTGTGTGTCTATGAAGAGTAACCAGTCTATGGATAAGCCAATATTGTTTAAGAGTGGAGACAAACGGCCTGATCTCAGGTATATCATTTCTATTAAAGATGTACTTATAGTATGACAATTTTGAATTTATTAAATTTAATTTATCAAAGTCAGTTAATCTAATACTAGCAATGACATCAAGTAAATGTAAGCTGAGATTTCTTCTACCTTTATGAGTACAGTCGGTGTAAAATTGAGTGGATTTTTCTAACCGCTGGTTAGGGCTGCAACTAACAATTATTTTAATAATCGATTAATCTGTCGATTATTTTTTCGATTAATCGATGAATCGGATAAAAAATAAAATTAAAAAAGCATTCATTTCCAACCCGTTATTCAAAAACAGAACTGACAGTGCAAATTTACAGTGCAAAAAATCTTCAGAAAGTGCACAAACAGGTTGCTTCTTGAACATCCCTGAGCTGTTAAAGTAATAATAAAAAAGCTGTCAGAACAATAAATAATTTATTAAAAAAAAGAAAATTACAAATCAGAAAACTTAACAGGATTTGTTTGAACGTCTGAGCTTGTTCTCGATGTTATAATCTTTAACAAAATGTTTGACATTATTTGACAAGCAAATGCACAAAAAAGACGATTCTTTTTTTGACTTTTGCATGGATAATAGGTAATAATAATAGCAATAATAATAATAACAGAAGATAATATCTCTAGTATATCCTAATATTAGTTATGTATATAAAATATAAATACAATATAAAAAAAACAAATACAATGGATTGACCACCTCCCAATTGTGGAAAAAATATTCCCCTTGTAGTGGTACTTGTGACAGACAAGAAAGTGTTTTCATCTTCTGTCTATCTGATTCAAATCATAGTCTGCTAATTTAGTGGTAAGAATTTAATTGTTGCTTTTATTTATATTGTTGTCCATTTATTGAACTTACATGCCTCATATATAGTAATGATATATTACTATGTAGTATGTACTAATGCTCAGACACACTCATGCTGCGTCCCAATTCGCCTACTTATACTACGCCCTAAAAGTATGTACTCTTTTTATGAAGAAAAAGTACATACTTTTGAGTGTGTAGCAAAAGAGTAGGCAAGCTTTGGGACATACTACTTTGTCATCGTTAACGGACGCGTGCATCACCGTAAACTGCCCTGTCAATCATCTTGTCACAGTTAAAATCCTCCATTCAATCTAATATAATTTCTTACCGTTTCGGAGAGAAATGTTGTAGCTCGTTCATCTGCCAGTCTTGGGTCTTTCATGCAGAGACTCTCACTCTCCTCATGTGTTTGCAATTTGAATGTAATGATGCATTTAACATTTAATTGCTATAAACGTATCTTTACAAAAGTTCACAATGCTGCTGCAGATGCAATATAACGTAGCCAACACTGAATAAATAAATTTTCGTCAGGTTAGATACTGATAATTAATCACTTAAACCCCTTTATCTAACCCCTTTATCTAAACCTCTCTACACAACCGCCGGACTCGCGCGCGTCCTCCATGTCTGTAGTTTTTTAACACTTTTCACTCGTGTTTGTAGTTCTAACCGAAAACTCGTCCAACGCGCGATGGGTTGTGGGTAATATCAGCCGTTAGAGTGTGCATCGATCTGCACTTCGGATTCTGACCGGAAATAGTAGACCATCCGGGTCTCTTTGGAACACTCATTTCAACATACTACGATTTGGGACGTACTAGTTCTATTTTCGAATACTATTTAGGACGGATAGTATGCGAATTGGGACGCAGCATCAGTCTCTCTCGCGCACAGACACACTCGGTCTCTTTTGCGCACTGTCGCTCGCGCGCATACACACTCGGTCTCTCTCGCGCGATCTCGGACACTCTCTCGAGCTCGCGGAGTTCGCTTCGCTTTTGTCCAGTCCGGCGCCTCATAGATCTGCTCCACTCCGCATATCTCTGCGAATTATTGACTGGCGTAATAATCGCGCAACACAACGAATCGATGATGAAATTTGTTGCTGTTAGAAATGGAAATGAAATGGTCCAAACGAAAAGTGCCCCAAATCTTGGTCCTTTATTATGAACAGATAATACAATACACCAGCGCTGGTTGGAGTAGAAGCTCAACCCAATATCCTTTATCTAGGGTTTATATAGTGAAAGTCTTAAACAAAAGAATACAAGTCCAACCAATAAAATCAAACATTACATCATAGATATCATATAGACGTTATATAACAGCTTCTTAATATGGGCAATATCCTGTTAAATTTCCACAGGACCCTTAGGATCCTAGGAGCTTTTCAAACACACAATGTATAGAAGTAGAAAGATACATAGAGAGAGAAAAAGAGAGACAAAGAGAAAGGAGGGGTGAGCAACTTCTATTAATGAATACCAGATGTTTAACATACACACAAAAGGAAAGAAGAATGTGCAGACGTGGCAGTTATGCTGGCTAGAATAAAGAAATGCACATAGACTGTTATATTGTATGCTGAAGGAGAAAGATATTTCTAACAGTTGCCAACTATTTTAATAATCGATTTTAATCGATTTTATCGATTCGTTGTTGCAGCCCTACCGCTGGTTCATATTTGTTGAAAGCTTCACAGTGTTCAGAACAGAGATGTTTCACAGCAAGAGTACTGTTACTTCCTAGTGTTTCCTAAGACAGAAGATTCCTGTAAAAGTGCACAACATTTATAAGTCTGGATGCTTTTTATTTTACTTAGTTTTAAAACCAGTTCAGTCCAGCAGAAGAGACCAAAACCAGAGTCCAGCTGTGTGTCTATGAAGAGTAACCAGTCTATGGATAAGCCAATATTGTTTAAGAGTGGAGACAAACGGCCTGATCTCAGGTATATCATTTCTATAAAAGATGTGCTTCTAGTATTTGATTTTTATGAAATAGCTAATATACAGCAGTTTAATGAGTTACAATCTTGCTAGTTTTAGTCTATTAATGATTATCGTTGTGCTCTTGTGTAAAGCTCTATGTATTGTATTGTTAATACATTCACACACTGTAAAAGCTGTTGGTCTGTTACTCAGTTGATGACACAATTACATCAATATCAGTGTGTCTGATTCTGTACCCGCTTTATTCTGATTTAAGGTCAAATCTTCCATACAGACCAGTTAAAAACAAAACTGCGAACACGCCTGTGATTCAACCACAAGACTTTAATGAAAGCGTGTGTCCTGGTTTCAGGTAAAATGCAGGACTTTTTGCTGTTGTTGTTTAATTTTAGGTTCTGTAATCCACATCACACATCACTCAAACACATGATTAATGATTGAAACTTTTCAGAAACCTAAGGATGTTCTTTGTCCCTTAATGCAGCAAACATAAAAATGTTTTAATTTATGGCTATTTACTTCTCTAACTTAATAACTGTAATGTTGTATTTTAATCTTACAGCCATGACTCTAAACCTGCTGAAGTCCTCAACACATTGAGATCAAATCTGAGAAAGAAGTTTGAGTGTTTGTATGAGGGAATATCAAAGCAGGGAAACCCAACACTCCTGAATGAGATCTACACAGAGCTCTACATCACAGAGAGTGGAAGTGGAGAGATCAATAATGAGCATGAGGTGAGACAGATTGAGACACAGTCCAGGAGAGCAGAAACAGAGGACACACCGATCAAATGCAGTGACATCTTTAGACCTTTACCTGGACAAGACAAACCCATCAGAACTGTGCTGACAAAGGGAGTCGCTGGCATTGGAAAAACAGTCTCTGTGCAGAAGTTCATCCTGGACTGGGCTGAAGGGAAAGAGAATCAGGACGTCCAGCTCATATTTCCACTCGCTTTCAGAGAGCTCAACTTGATGAAGGACAAAACACTCAGTCTTTCAGATCTTCTTCATCGCTTTTTCCCTCAAACAAAAGAAATGGACATATCCAGTGATGAGTATAAATTGTTGTTCATCTTCGATGGTCTGGATGAATGTCGTCTGTCTCTATATTTTAAGAGCGATGTGAGGTTGTGTGATGTGACTGAATCAGCCTCAGTGGACGAGCTGCTGACGAACCTCATTGTGGGGAATCTGCTTCCCTCTGCTCTCATCTGGATCACCTCCAGACCAGCAGCAGCGGATCTCGTCCCCTCTGAGTGTGTCCATCGAGTGACAGAGGTACGAGGCTTCAGTGACACACAGAAGGAGGAATACTTCAGGAAGAGGATCAGTGATAAGAGTTTGGCCCACAGGATCATCTCACACCTGAAGTCCTCGAGGAGCCTCTTTATTATGTGTCACATCCCAGTGTTCTGCTGGATCTCAGCCACTGTTCTAGAGGAGATGTTGAGTGAAGCAGAGAGAGAAGAGATTCCCAAGACTCTCACTCAGATGTACACACACTTCCTGCTCATTCAGACCAACATCAAACATGAGAAGGACTATGAGAAGAAACTGAAAGGTGAAGAGATGATTGTCAAACTGGGGAAACTGGCGTATCGGCAGCTTGTGAAAGGCAACCTGATCTTCTATGAGGAAGACCTGAGCGAGTGTGGCATTGATGAGGCAGAAGCATTAGTTTACTCAGGATTGTGCACTCAGATCTTCAGAGAGGAGTTGGGCTTGTATCAGGGGAAAGTCTTCTGCTTTGTTCATCTGAGCATTCAGGAACATCTAGCAGCTCTATATGTGCATCTCTCCTTTATCAACAATAACATCAATGTGTTTGACCAGATTACCAAACCAACTAATGGAGACACAGTGTCCCTATCTGATCTCCATCAGAGAGCTGTGGATGAGGCTTTACGCAGTAAAAATGGGCATCTGGACCTTTTCCTTCGTTTCCTTCTGGGTCTGTCAGTGAAGTCTAATCAGAGTCTCTTACAAAAACTAAAGACACAGACAGCAAATAGCTCTCACAAAAATGAGAGAACAGTTGACTATATTAAAGAAAAGATCAGTGAGAATCCCTCTCCAGATAAATACATCAATCTGTTTCACTGTCTGAATGAACTGGGTGATCTTTCTCTAGTGAACGAAGCTGAACCTCATATAAGCAGAGGATTACGTGATGTGAAACTCTCCTCATCTCAGTGGTCAGCTTTAGTGTTTGTGTTGTTGTCTTCTGAGGAGACACTGCAGAAGTTTTACCTGAGCAGCTTAATTGGAGCCAGAAATAATCAGTAAGTAACTGAGTGCAATCATTACAGTCTAAAACATTATGAACAAAGACAAACTCAGAGATCAGAGGTGTTTTAATCATGAGACACAGATTCATTTCTGGGAAATTGTATATAATTTGCGGGTGTTTCTTAAACCGTGGCTGTGTCCTAGTAAGGCTGCATATCTCGACTGACCGCTGGGCGGGAACGTACGACACACTTACTAGACCATCTCATTCTAGTGTTTAATGCTGATGACTCGAGTCTACAAGCCTCAGAAGGACCCGTCTAACTTCATTTTCCAGTTGAGTGCGCAAGCCTTTCAAAGTAAACTCATTTGACCGTTGTGTGCGCACCATCTGCGCCATCACTAAAATTGGGCTGCAAGCGGATCCTCCTGATGATGAAAATTACGTCACGCGGACGGCCAAACAAAGTAAACTTGATAAAACAGTTAATCGCCTTGATGCCGTTCCTGGTGGCCGTTTAGCACAGTGGCGTAGCGGACGGGCACGCAGCGCATATTCAATTATTGTTGTTATTAGGCTACTTTTATCATCAAATTAATATTAGTTAATTTGCCTCGCAATGATTTCATAGCGCATCACTGCATAATTGACGTGCTGTGAGGATAAAATATTAGATTAGCTTACTTCTGTCACGTGATGGGTTGTAGAAAAGGAGCGAGGACTCAAGTGCGAAGAAGTGAACATTTATTAATGATAGAAAACAAATGCTGACTACAAACGAAAACTTCCCGTGGGGGAAAAACAAGGCAGGTAACAGGATAAACAGGTCTTGGCAGGAAACACGAGGGAACATGGACAACGAACCAGCACAGGACTGTAAACACAGGGATACTAAATAGGGAAGCAAACAAAAGAGGGTAACGAGGAAGGAAGGTGGGGCAAATAAACCAATAATCAGATAACAAGATGGGAGGGGCTAGACAATTGACAGGAGAGCACATGGCTTGTCATGTGTTTCCTTGTGCCATGTGCTCTCCTGTCAACTGTCTAGCCCAGGGGTGTCCAAACTCGGTCCTGGAGGGCCACTGTCCTGCAGAGTTTAGCTCCAACCCCAATTAAACACACCTGAAACAGCTAATCAAGGTCTTGATTAGCTGTTGAAGGTCATTAGTCATGCTAAAAACTTACAAGCAGGTGTGTTGAGGCAAGTTGGAACTAAACTCTGCAGGACAGTGGCCCTCCAGGACCGAGTTTGGACACCCCTGGACACCCCTCCCATCTTGTTATCTGATTATTGGTTTATCATGGCACAAGGAAACGCATGACAAGCCATGTGCTCACAACAAGCATGACAATAACGCGAGCACATGACAAACCGGGAATGTCAGACAACAGGCTTGTTCGACTTTATGCAGCTCTGCGCATACCGATCGGCGGCTGACTTAAAGCAGTGCATGCCGGTTAGAAATTTTGTCCGACTTAATACAGCGCCGACGCCACGTGACAGTGACATATGCCATCAAAGTACCGCGAGAGCAATTCGAGAGTAGCCGGAGAACTCAGCCAGCGCAGCTTCTCAAGAGCGGCTGCACTTGGCTGCACGTGGGCTGATGACGACACAGCTGTCCCACGATTGGCCGGATTCACCGCATGACAACGATCACGTGTGTTTCGTGTTTATTCGAACACCTTTAGTTCCTCTAAAGCTCTCAAATCAGTTTATTATAACAGTAAACACTCTTTTCATGGTGTTGTCATGTTATATTGTGTCATGTTTATCAAATTAAAACTGCTTAAAAAAACGTAGACTCCACTTCATTGATAGTAGTCTATGTTGAACTTTATTCTTCTTCAAACAGACGCTGTATGAAGCAGTACATAAAGTATTGAATGAAAATGTCTATGAAACATCTGTGTTTTATTGGGCAAATATTGCATTTATTTAACTTCAGCTGTGGTAAAGTATGCAAACACCACGTGAGCGGTAACCAGAAAGTGTCCGGCTTCACATCTCCGTTTGCAGCTCCTCCCTGCCTGCACGCGGCTACTCTCGCCGATCGGTTACATCCAGCCGCAGCCGATGTCGAACACACCTAACTTCTCATTTCAAAGACAACTTGTTGAATACAAAACACTTCTTGATTCATGAAAATACAAATTTTTTCACTATGGGCCACAGGAGAAGTATTAAGAAAATAAATTAGATTAATGTCTCCTCATAATTTTTCTTTATCACCAGTTGCTTGCAAAATGTTGGACAATGATTCACATTTTCTGCACATCATTTTCTGTGACAATAAAAGCATGTAAATTATTAAATAAACAAGTAGGTAAATAAACAAGTAACAAGCAAACAAACTCGTGTGCTTAATTTCTACGAATAATTTGCTGATGCAGGTACAAAAATACTTTTATAAGCCTTTTATAATTTTATATAACCATAGCAACGGACAGGACAAAAAATCTGATATGTCAAAATAGTGTTGAAGTGTAAATGCAGACTAATTGCCCTGCCACAGCGACATTAACAAGAAAAAGAAAAAACAAATCTGTGTTGGTTGAATATGATTAGTAGCTTCTACAGTTATAGATACTTAAACAACTTTCTCACATGTCCTTTATAAAGCAGAGTTTAATTAATAAAATATTTGAGGTTATTTAGGAAGGTATAATGTATTATTTACTTATGATATGAATTATTATGATTATTGTTGGCATGAATACTTAACTTATTTATTTTTTATTTTCAATTAGTGTCACACAAAACACTGGAGATGAAGTTCTTCAGAAGCTGCTGCCTGTCATTACAGCAACTAGATCAGCTTGGTAAGTAACACTGAGAACAAGCATCATTGTTAAAACATTATAACAGTTCTCATTTAAACATTATAAATTAATGGTTTAACAAAAAATATGAATCACATTTCAGCTTTTAAACCCTCCACCTATCTGACCGGATTTGTGATCTACTTAACCGTTTTTTTTTATATTTGTGTGAGAAATCTATTTTTAAATATATGAAAGGGATAATGTAGAGCGAGGCGGTTGTTATTCGGGGTCCTGATCAGCCTGTCGGGGTTGTATTCGCTATAACAACCGCCTCGCTCTACATTATCCCACTTATTACATGGCTACCTACCAAATAAATCAATAATTTGACACAAAATATTGATTTAAAAAGGAGTTTATTGATTTAAAAACGATTGTATTGCTTCCGCTAAAGGAAATAGTCCGTTCCGTCTCTACGGTTAGAATCCTGCGTCCATAGCAACGCTCTGTTTTTCATAGCAACGGTGTGTTATACTTAGCAGCGAAATAACAGACCGCATTCTACATTAGAATTCAACCAAGCCATGTAATAAGCATATATAATGTATATAAACATTTATATTTAATGTATTCAATGTATTCCATTTGATCAGTTTTATCTTTCTCCCTCATATAGAGACATAATCTCTTAGAATAACAGTTAAACTTACTGATATATTGAATTAATTGTTTAAAAAAGAGAATTTGCACAAATGATAAGATTGTAATAATTTAATTATAATATAAGAAGATATAAGATTTCTGTTTTGATCTGAGAGAGTGAAGAGTGTGTCATTGTTCTCTACAGGTTGAATGATTGTGGTGTGACAGATGAAGGTTGTGTTGCTCTTGCTTCAGCTCTGAGATCAAACCCCTCACACCTGAGAGAACTGCATCTGTCTGAGAATAAACTAGGAGACTCAGGAGTGAAGCTGTTCTCTGCTGGACTGGCGAATCCTCACTGTAAACTGGAGAAACTTGGGTAAGATCATACATGACTCTCACATGAAACTCACTGTGAATTCATAAAGTATCATCAAAATGGAATAAAATGCAGGGAAATAACTATTTCATTAATTACAAGCAAAGCTATTAAAACAACATGATCAAATTCATCAAATTATGTTTACGTCTGTTCATATGATGTAATGTAAGAATTAATATTTTTGAAGCGTTTGTTCTATTTCTCCTGCCGCTGTGAGTTAATGTGCGTGATCTGTAAATGCTTGAACACATGAGCTGCTCCTCATTAAGGTGATTCTGCAGGACTGATAGTCACACTGAAAAACATACTTTGACATTGTGATATACATTTTACACCCTTAACTTTAAACACTCAATCTCAGCACAGTCAGGATTAACACAGTCCATTCATTGTAATTTCAGGAGAAAACTGGATACTGTATAGATTTTTCTCCAGGTTTAAAATCTACATCATGTCAATGTCACAGATTATGACCTGGAGAAACACTATAGTACATTGATGACACGTCAGTGTCTGTATTATTAATGAGACTGTGTGTTCATATGCCATGAGAAGACATTTCTCTTATTCATGACAGCACATGGTGTTTTTCTGTGACAGACGCTTCAACCTGTAAAATCCTGCAGTAGTTTAGAGAGGCGTTCATGGGTTGCAAATGTGTGTGTCTATAGTGCAAGAGTTGAGGGTGTTGCAGGCTTCCTCGTGATGGTGTCAGGCCGAGACTCGCTGCGGGCGTTTGGTTGGCCAGAAACTACCGACACAATCAAACTGTGTGTGTGTGTGTAACAAGCGTTTTTCTGAGGAGAGCTACAAGAATTTCTATCTTCTCTGTCCCTATCCATCTTTATTGTCAGTGTCCTGAAGATACGTCGATTTGTGATCTACGCAACCGGTTTGTATGAGAAAATTATTATCTTTATTATTATCACTATCATTTAAAGTGAATGTATATAAACATTTATACTATTAAAGGGAAAATATAGATTGTGTTCAATGATTTGGTAAGAATTGAACTGTCAGCTCTAAAATGCTCCAGTTTCCCCCTGATATGTAGTGAGAGCCGGCATGGGCAGATCACAGTTGCTCGTCCCTCTCTCTCTCTCCTCTGTCTTGCTCTGCCACACACACTCCCTCTCTTCTTCTCACAGCCGCACACACACATTTAAGAGGATTTTTCAGAACGATTGTGAGGTAGACTTGAGCTGAAAGAGGGGGGTTTCATGACTCTTTTTTTTTGTTCATTACATTAACCTCTTCTTTTACAATTTTTCTATATTTTTATGTGATATATAGTTTAAATTTGCTATATCAGCTATCTCATCTCGTTATTACGACATAATTGAGTGGAAAAAATTAGCTAAAATTCGCTTTATCAGCAATGCACCACCATACAAACTGCCTTGAGATCAGGCTGAAATATTAGGCTGAGACTTCTGAATACATAATACAAATACATAAATAGGCTGTTTAAAGTTATTCCACTTGTGGTCCAGAATCAAGGTGGACACACTGGAATGTAGAAGCTAAAAACTGTTGTGTAATGCCACAAAAGACACAAAAAATCTGTAGTGTACATGTATTACCACTTTCAAAAAATAAAAGCTTTGACATGACCATTTAGTTGTATTTTTGTGTTAATTGAATTAAACTAAAACCTTTTTATTTCTATTTATTTGATGTTTTGTTGGGAAAATAAATATTAGACAGAATCTTCTAAAAAGGCTGAAATATATTTCACTTAAATATTACAGATTAAAAAATGAAAGAAAACGCGCTGAGTGTCAGTTCATCGTGGCGTGCTCCAAAGATCTATAAAGGAAACAGAGAAATTCCGTTTGTTTTCGTTATTTTACTAAATCTCAATATCTTCTGTAAATTCATGAATTATGTCTTGCTTTTATCTGTATGACCATAAATTACGGAGTAAGAGTTTACTCTCTTGGAAGGCAAAAATACAGTCGTCACGCCGCTGCCTCATGAGTGCACACACAAAAATCTTGAATTGCTAACTTGATATAGCAGCCTGTTCATTATTAAAATAAAATAGTCAACCAAACATATACAATATTACAGCGCTCAATTTGAATAGTCTGTAATATAATCTGTGACATTTAGCGTGACGGCCTCACTGTGCTGTTATATGGGGAAAGATTATATTTTACGTCAATAATGCCAAGTACAAAGCTTAGCCTACATATTAGGCCTAATGCTGGGTTCACACCAAATGCGAATAGAGCGTCTGGCGCGAGTGATTTCCATGTTAAGTCAATGTAAAGACGCGTTTACGCCTTACTAAAGGCACTCGTTACTAAAGATTTTAAGAACTATGTAAAAACTCAATAGTAACCATCTGTGACAACTACCAACCACCTAGTAACACCATAGTACCACCAAAAATACCTTAGAAACTGCCTGAACACCCTAGCAACCATATAGAAATGCTCTAGTAACCACCCAAAATACCCTAGCAACCACCCAGAATACCCTAGCAACCGCCTAGCAACACCATAACAACCACCCAGAACACCTTAGCAACCGCCCAGCAACTACCCAGAACACCCTAGTAACGCCCTAGTAACCACCTGAACAACATGAATAAGCCGTATCTCAGCACCAGAACATTGTACAAACATGTTTGTTGGCTCGTATGCAATCATGTACCTTACTCTAGCAACCGAGATGCGAGTTTTGCCACTGCAAGCACCACTCACATTTTCTTCAAGAAATGTACAATCTAATCTAGATTATATGAAACATTATTATTCTAATGTAAAGACAACCAACAGACTTTAGTGCATAAGAACATAGTTTATGTCTGGACGTGCGAATGGATTCAAAATGTTCAAGCGTCCAACTAGACGTGATCGACGCAAATTTGACGCTCTACTCGCATTTGGTGTGAACGCAGCATTATAGATTAGCTTGATTCGCAAATAATGAAACATATGGATTCGTGCCGAATGAGAAATGTAGGCTTTTTCACTTTAAATTAATTTGTTTGGCGTCTTTAGTTTTATTTAAATAAAAAAAAAACGCCTTGAATATATATCTATAGAAGCTGGCATGGCATTAAAAAAAGAAAAGAAAAAATAGATATTATTATTATTATTATTATTAGTAGTAGTAGTAGTAGGATTATAGCCCAAATATTATTATTATTATTATTATAAACTAGGCTATAAAAAAAGTAAAACAAAATAACGTTATTAATATGTATTTTTTCTAATCAAACCGGTTTCGGAACGTTACAACAGAACAGAACAGTTCTGGGAACAGAAACGTTAAAATAGGCGACTGATTCTGCTCGGAGTTTCATGAGGGATTGACAATAGTCCGGGGTGGAGTGCCCTCTGGTGGTAATGACGGGCACTCTCACTGGTGTGAACCGGTGGATTATTATTTTTATTTTTATTTTTTTAATCCCTGCAAAAAATATAATACAGATTGTACTTTTAAGTGGCCAATGAACGAACAATATTATTAAAATATCAGTATTATTTGGTCACTTAATGTCTACTTAATGTCTACTTAATGTCTTTCTCACACGTTTATGAGCTTGGTCACTCGCTGTCAATACGCACCAGAGAGAGGTTAACACTTCGTTGCATTTTATTGGCTTTAGGACACGCTATAACTAAGAAAGAAACAGCATTGCCCCCTACTGGTAACGTACGTCATGTGCCAGAGAATTTCAAGAGCTGTCAGAGTGAAAAGGAGAGGATATGAGGACATAACAGGCTGACGTGCGTACAGATTTTTCCCTTCCTTTCCAAGTATCAACAAGGACGTATTTGCGTTCAGCTTGTTCACCTGCTCAATCTCGTACCTCAGTCGCTCTCGCGCTACAGTGGCATCGTTGTCAGTTGACAAGAACATCGCCGTTAGGCCAGTAGGGCTGGGCGATATATCGATATAAAAAATATATCGATATATTTTTAAATGTGATATGAAATTAGACCATATCGCATAATAGTTCAAATCTGCGCTATGATTCTTGCTCCAAGCAAGTTGCTGACTGCTTTTGTAGAAATATGTATATCGTGCATTGTTGTGCATACAACGCGACAAATACTCACATCAAATATTAACGCAGAGGAACGGGACACATCAGTTCAGTGAGTTCACAAAAGTTCATTATTTGCATGTGCTTTAAAGCCTTGCCGTTTAAACATGTCATTCACTGCTGATGTGCTGTTCTAACAAGCGCTTTACTGAGCGCGAACACCCGACGCGCACATGCGCTAAAAGCCTGTCTAACAGCGCCTGGTTACTGGACTAAGTTATCTTTCGAGTCTTATTTCGCTAATACTCTCAAATACACACAAGGTTTACATAAGGAAAGTTGGTTATGTCTAAACTGAAAGCAAACCGAGAAAATTGAGAGAAATCTGCTTGTCATATGCGTCTATATTAGACGCGTCGCGTACAGGTCTTAAAGAGACAGTAGCCCTAATAGTAAACATGCCGCGGCTTGTCCTTTAAGGGATAGTTCACACAAAAATAAAAATTCTGTCATTATTTATTCACTGTAATGTTGTTCCAAACCTGTATTCATTTATTTCTTGTGCTGAACACAAAAGAAGATATTTTGAAGAATGTGGGTAACCAGACAGTTGCTGGTCCCCATTGACTTCCATAGGGAAAAATATACTATGGAAATCACTGGGGTACATCAACTGTTTGGTTACCCACATTCTTCCAAATAACTTCAACAGAAGAAAGAAACTTATTCAGGTTTAAAACAACTTGAGAGAGTAAATGATGACAATTACAATTTTTGGGAGAACTATCTATTTAATGTTAATAAAACAACAAAACACAGAGGAAATCACTCACTGCTCTTGACTGAGAACTTTATATTTTATAATATTTAGCTTTAATAGGAATCAATGTATAATTTATACAGTGAAGACTATATTTGACTTTGACTGAACATTTGCTCTCATTTTGCGGCAAAAATATCGGGATATATATCGTATATTGATATTCAGCCAAAATATATCGGGATATGACTTTTGGTCCATATCGCCCAGCCCTAGCCACCAGCTCTTAAACAGGCGACAAACTTTACTTCTGTCTCTTATTCATTAAAAATAATCTAATAACTTTAAAGGGATACTCCACTTTTTTGGGAAATAGGCTCATTTTACAACTCCCACAGAGTTAAACTGTTGAGTTTTACCGTTTTTGAATCCATTCAGCCGATCTCCGGTTCTGGCGGTACCCCTTTTAGCATAGCTTAGCATACATCATTAAAGTGGACAAGACCATTAGCATTTCTCAAAAAAAAATGACCAAAGTATTTCGATATTTTTCCTATTTAAAACTTGACTCTTCTGTAATTACATCGTGCACTAAGACCGACGGAAAATGTAAAGTTGCGATTTTCTAGGCTGATATGGCTAGGAACTATAGTGTCATTCCTGCGTAATAATCAATAAACTTTATTGCCGTACCATGAGTGCAGCAGGCGTAATGATATGACGCAGCGCCTGAAAACAGGCTACCTTCCGTCAACTGGGGGGGGGGGGGTGTCAGTATATTTTCCTGCTTTTTTTTCCTTAGCCAATCACATGCCTGATTAATAAATGTTGAAATGAACATCAACTAAGATTAATAAATGATGTAGAAGAATCTTTCATGGTTCGTTCATGTTAACTAATGTAGTTAAAGTGTAACAAATGAAAACTTATTGTAGTGTTGACTAATAATCCATCTCTGTGAGTCCATGTAATGCAAGTGAATTCAAAAACCACACAAAGTGAACACGATGGTAATCCATAAACCCCAGCTGATGAATCAATGCTTCTGAAGTGAAACAATAGGTGTAAAAAATACAAATATTTAAACCTTTTTACAATATAAACCTTTGCTTCCGGCCAACACACACGCATTCATGAGTTCATGTTTGACTTAAACGTCAGCACGCTTTGAAGCGTGATATAAGCGAATTGTGAAACTCAAACGAATGGCGCTCATCTGTGCTTCCGCATCACTTCTGGTGTGAGCTTCAGAATGCACTTGTTTCGCTTCACGGCGATATCATTAACCCGTGTATGACAATTGGCTGGAAGTGAGCGTTTATAACACTCTGATGGAAATATGATAATATATTTGAATTATCATTTAAATCTGACTACTTTCTCAAATTGTATTTCATAAACCAACATAATAAAATTATGTTATAATAAAATTAAAATTACCTTGTTTTAACAGCGCTTTATATAGATATACAGTAACTGTCAGGCCCATGGTGCCTCATCAATAGGGCACGCATGCGCTGAACACCTCTGGAGTAAACTAACCCTGGAACAGAACCTGCTCTGGAGCTGCTATGGCTGCTAACATACCCTGAAAGTTACCTCTGTTTGTGGAACCCAAAGTTGAGGTTATCCGCTTACTTACCCTTAAACAGACACGGGTCTGTCACACAACCTGCTTTCTGAAATAACCCCCTGGTTTTCTCATTCTTATTCTTCTCTCTGGATTTGTTAGTTTGGACTGATTTTCTGAGCTCTGACCTTCTGCCAGTTTTAATTTAAGAGGCGGCAATGGCTCAGTGGTTTATGTAGGTGGTCTACAAACCGGAAGGTTGGTGGTTCAATCCCCTGTTCCACCTGACCAAGTGTCGAGGTGTCCATGAACACCTAACCCCAGCTGCTCCCGACGAGCTGGATGGCGCCTTGCATGGCTGACACCGCTGTCGGTGTATGAGTGAGTGAATGGGACCAGACCTGTGTGTGTGCATTTTATATCACTAGTGCAGTGTCCGTTCTCGAGCATAAGCCCTGCTCGCGTGAGGTGTGCCGCTTCCTGCTCGCGCTGTTCTGTAGTTTACTAAAAGTTTATTAATTCTTAATGTGTCGCGTCTCGCGTGTCCTTCTATATATTGCACCAAATGCGACACTGCACTCCCTTGTGAAGTCGATTGGATGAACGGTTCTCGAAATAATAAAAATGCAAACGGACATACAGACACATAGAGATTCCTGCCTTTATTAGAGAGAAGAATATGTTCAGCACCCTCTCTCCGAAGCTTCGAATATTCAAATTTCATTACTACCGAAGCTTCGAAGCTCAAAAAATGGTATTCGGACCAGCCCTATAAATGCAGTAGAAGAGACTTCTTTTAAAAACCTTAAATATTACAGATCCAAAACTTTTGACTGGTGGTGTATATGCATGTATTGCTGTGGAATCATCATTCGACTCTCCACAACTGCATAATTACACCAGCAGTTGTCTGTAATATGATGGTGCAGATAAAATCAACTCAATTTACTCTTAATGTATTAATACATAAATCTATGAAGTACAGCAGATACCAATCTAACTGGCCATAAGAAATACTTAATATCTTAATATACAAGATTGTAAGCACTTACCATTGTCATGTCACTCGATTAAATAATTTTCAAACTGTTATGTAAAGTCATTAAAAAAATGAGCGCGCGAACAAGAAGCAAGATGGGTGTTTTTTTTACGTAATTTTGTTTACTTCAAAGCCACGACAACGGGACACACTGTCAGGCGGCACAAGTAGCCATTGTGTGAGTGCCGATTTGAGTTCTAATGTGTTTTTAAATCATCAAGCCCTTCCTTATTGTCATTTATCCGTGTTTCTTAATCACTCTAAAGTTTCAATAACTTTAAGCAATTCACTCAAAATGTTTACAAATACATTAAGCTCACACATGTACAGACACACACACACTAGATATTTATATATTTATATATATATACACACACAATGATTCGATATTATCACGATACTTGGGTGCTGATACAATATGTATTGCGATTTTGCGATTGTTTCTATCAAAAGGTGATTTACTCTATTTTGATCGCTACCGTAGACATCAGTGTTTATATTTGAACTTTAAACTTTTATCCCAGTTCTTCTATTTAAGCTGTTTCATGACAACTCTCTCCGGGTCAGTGGCAGCGGCAACACAGATTTAAAATGTTGTATTATAATTTTGTCAAAGGTTTAATACACAGACGATTTTGAAGAAGATCGTGTGGGTGTTTGAATGGAGATCACAGTATTTTAAAGATTAATTGTGCAGATCTATTGTCTTATCTCTCTCTCTGCATATGAGTAGCATTAAATAAAAACAAGAACTCACTATGACTGAACTAAAACACCGGGCTTAAATACAAGGGCAAACAAGCTAAACAAGATAACAAATGGGCATGGTTAATCTGAAAGACCTGGGGAGACTAATAGACATAATAGGGAACCGCTGAACATGAAAAGACAGGGGAACACAGACTGACATCACAACAACGACACTCATAGATAACGACACATTTCATCCTCTGTTGGAACAAAAGTGGCTAACTTCTGTCAACCTTGTCTATAAGCAAGGACAAAACTAAAGCAATTTAATTTGAATCAATATTTATTCTGGAACAATAAAAAAACTCTATTAAAATCGTGAACAAAAAAATTGCAATAGTTTGGTGAGTCGAATTTTTTTTTTTTTAGTCCTAACACACACAAGTTCCTTAAAATGTTTACAAATACATTAATTACACACACACACACATTGGGTTTCCATGTTTTATGGTGATTTTCCATAGAAATAATGATTTTTATACTGTACAAATTTTTTTATACTGTAATCAATCCCCTAATCCTAACTGATGTAATTTAACAACTTGAACTAATGAATATTAGTATTTATTTAATATTGACAGCATTATATTATTTATTTTTTAAGTGGTCATGTTTATCTCTGGATAAAGGCTTAATGTGTGTCATTGATCTCTACAGGCTGGAGGATTGTGGTGTGACAGATGAAGGTTGTGTTGCTCTGGCTTCAGCTCTGAGATCAAATCCATCACACCTGAGAGAACTGTATCTGTCTGAGAATAAACTAGGAGACTCAGGAGTGAAGCTGTTCTCTGCTGGACTGGCGAATCCTCAATGTAAACTGGAGTTACTGTGGTAAGATCTTCTCTACCATAAAGACTCGGAGTGAATAAGGATTAATATGTACAGTAGATAGTGTATACAATGTATCTTTGGCGTAAGCCCCATCCGGTGGTTCAGCGACAGATTCCTGCTTGATCCGTCAGATCCTGCCGGCGGTAGAAGGCAGCGGTGAGGAGTTTCCCTGAAGATGAACATTTACAACTTCATATATTATTATCCCCCAAAAGAAAGTAAAACTAACAGTGAAAGGGTTAGTTCACCCAAAGATGAAAATTCTGTCAGTAATTACTCACCCTCATGTTGTTCCAACCCTGTAAGACCTTCATTCATCTTCGGAACACAAATTAAGATATTTTTTATGAAATCTGACAGCTGGATTACTCCTCCATAGGCTTCTATGTGGCTGAAACTTGCTGGCCCAGAAAAGTTATTAAAGAGATCGTTAATACAGGTCCATCTCAAAAAATTAGCATATTGTGATAAAGTTCATTATTTTCCATAATGTAATGATAAAAATGTAACTTTCATATATTTTAGATTCATTGCACACCAACTGAAATATTTCAGGTCTTTTATTGTTTTAATACTGATGATTTTGCCATACAGCTCATGAAAACCCAAAATTCCTATCTCAAAAAATTAGCATATCATGAAAAGGGTCTCTAAACGAGCTATTAACCTAATCATCTGAATCAACTAATTAACTCTAAACACCTGCAAAAGATTCCTGTGGCTTTTAAAAACGCCCAGCCTGTTTCATTACTCAAAACTGCAATCATGGGTAAGACTGCCGACCTGACTGCTGTCCAGAAGGCCATCATTGACACCCTCAAGCAAGAGGGTAAGACACAGAAAGAAATTTCTGAACAAATAGGCTGTTCCCAGAGTGCTGTATCAAGGCACCTCAGTGGGAAGTCTGTGGGAAGGAAAAAGTGTGGCAAAAAACGCTGCACAACGAGAAGAGGTGACCGGACCCTGAGGAAGATTGTGGAGAAGGACCGATTCCAGACCTTGGGGGACCTGCGGAAGCAGTGGACTGAGTCTGGAGTAGAAACATCCAGAGCCACCGTGCACAGGCGTGTGCAGGAAATGGGCTACAGGTGCCGCATTCCCCAGGTCAAGCCACTTTTGAACCAGAAACAGTGGCAGAAGCGCCTGACCTGGGCTACAGAGAAGCAGCACTGGACTTCAGGCATTTTGGCATTTCCTTCTCCCCAGTCTTCCTCCAGACTCTGGCACCTTGATTTCCGAATGACATGCAAAATTTGCTTTAATCCGAAAAAAGTACTTTGGACCACTGAGCAACAGTCCAGTGCTGCTTCTCTGGTGCTAATTACTCAAGATATATAATCTATATAGAAGTAATGCATTGAATAATACGTTGTTTAATTTGTTTACTACTGTTAAAGAGTGTATATCTGTACAAAGAGAATCGCACTGGTGACAAAACTTTTTTTAAATAAAAGTTGCTGATAACTTCTGGATTTGAAATTCAAAAAGTGAGTATGTGTTTGTGGTACAGCCGCGGATCAGTTGCGCACTGCAAACGCAGCATATGTGAAGCACTATAGCGCGTGCTGCTCCGCCCCGCGTATTTACACATTTCCTCAAAATGTGTATGTGCAGTGGAAGTGGTGTGTGTTTCACCTGAACCAGGACTGTCACCATATCAGATTTATCACTACATGATTATCATGGCCAAAATAACACGATAACAATAGGGGTGGCACGGTTCACAAAACCCAAATTTGTTCTCCGTTGGATGAAGAAGATATGATTGAACTTGCATGGTTAGTTCATCTCTGTTCTGGTTGAAGGTTTTCTCTCTCTCCATGAGCACATGGCTGAGCACATGCAGATTGTGACCTGCCGGCCCTGGGCTGAAGAGGCCACGAAGGCAACCACGGAGTGAGGAAGTCGGAAGAGTAGATGGCTGCCCATTCAGTAATGGAAAAGTTGCAGTTTTCCTCTGAGTTGGATTGAAGAAAATAGTCTAACTCTGCTGGGAGAGTGAAGGCCTTAAGGCTGTGGTCACAGTTGCCACAGACATCAACCCGAAGGAGCAGCAGTGAAGGCCAGAACCAAGAGAGGAAAGTCACTGTGAATTTGTCTCAAATAAAGCCTGAGAAAGGCCCCACCTCTCCGGGTTTGCTTGACCAATGAGAAGGGTTGAATTTCCAAGCGGGAACATTCCTTTGTGATTGATTTATGAATTTTTGTTTTAAGCATGCTAATTTGCATGTGCAGCTGGATTTTACATTAATCACACACACACACACACTCCTTAAAATGTTTACTAATACATTAAGCACACACACACATACATTCCTTAAAATGTTTACAAATACATTAAGCACACACACACACGCTCCTTAAAATATTTACAAATATATTAATCACACACACACACACACACTCTTTAAAATGTTTACAAATACATTAAGCACACTCACACACACACACAGGTACACACGCTCCTTAAAATGTTTACAAATACATTAATCACATACACACACTCCTTAAAATGTTTACTAATACATTAAGCATACACACACAAACACACACGTTGCTTAAAATGTTTACAAATACATTAAGCACGCTCACTCACACACACACACACACACACACACACACACACACACACACACACACTCACGTTCCTTAAAATGTTTACAAATACATTAATCACACACACACACACATTCCTTAAAATGTTTACAAATACATTAAGCATTAAAGCACATTCACACTCACACACACACACACATTCCTTAAAATGTTTACAAATACATTAAGCATTAAAGCACATTCATACACACACACACACACACACACACACACACACACATGCGTTCCTTAAAATGTTTACAAATACATTAAGCATTAAAGCACATTCACACACACGCGTTCCTTAAAATGTTTACAAATACATTAAGCACACACACACGCTCCTTAAATTGTTTACAAATACATTAAGCATTAAAGCACATTCACACTCACACACACGCATTGCGTTTCCATGTTTTATGGGGATTTTCCATAGAATTAATGATTTTTATACTGTACAAACTCTATAATCAATCCCCTAATCCTAACTGATGTATTTTCACAATGTGAACTAATGAGTATTTGTATATATTTAATATTGACAGAATTATGTTGTTATTTTATTTGTTTTAAGTGGTCATGTTTATCTCTGGATATAGGCTTAATGTGTGTCATTGTTCTCTACAGGTTGAGTTATTGTGGTGTGACAGATGAAGGTTGTGTTGCTCTGGCTTCAGCTCTGAAATCAAACCCCTCACACCTGAGAGAACTGCATCTGTCTGGGAATAAACTAGGAGACTCAGTGAAGCTGCTAAAGGATCTGAAGGATGATCCACATTATAAACTGGAGATACTAGTGTAAGAATAGTTTTTAACGATTTCCATCATCATATTTTCTTTTACAGTTCAAATGGCTGATTTACTCACTACAAATATAAGTAAATTGTACCAGGGGACGTGGGGGGGACGTGTCTCTCTGTAGGCGAGGGCTGTGAGCTGGTGCCTGCTTACGTCACGCAGCACCACAACATCCAATAGGAACATTCCACTGCAGTAGCCACCGTTCAACCTGGAGAGGGCAGCACTCAGATGCTTTTACACCATATATTGTAGAATTAAAACACTTTATACCCAAATGTCAACAAATTTACTTGAATCAATGAACAGCATTAATAAAGCCCCAGTCTTACAGATCATTAACTAAAAAAAGTTGTTTAGGGTTTAGTTACCCTTTAAAACTGTAGTTTTAAAATAGCAATGTTCAAAGTATTATTTCCTGCGATTTTAATTCCTGCGCAAATGCATTTATGCCGCGTCAGAGAAGCAATTAACATTCTGTTGTTACGACCAGCTCGTTTGGAGCCGCAACATAAAAGAGGAATCAAACATCAACGTTCGATGAATGAAGAAAGTTTTATTTTCTTCAACAAATATAACAAAAACCACTCTTACCAAGATAAGTCTAGGGAAAAAAAGAAACAAACAAACAAACAAAATAACTACAACAAAATATTAAAGCTACATGACATAAGGCAAGCATAAGAAAGAAAATCAAATAAGATTATAAGAGCCACTCCTGTGAGAAACTATCCCACAGAGAGTGCCTACCAAATGAAAACTCAGAGCACTTAAATACTAGATTTCCTAATTAACAATTAACATGGGGGAGTGACTCAAAATTCCCACAGACTGCCACCATCAGGTAGGGAGTACACTCAGGGTCGTCCCACCTCCCATTCCAAAAAGAGGTTCCCTAAAGAACCGACAAGGAAATATTAATTAAAAAAAATATATGAACAGCAGCAAAATTTCTGTGTAGAGATATTTTACAAAAACATCGGGGTCGTTTATACTCATCTCCGTAATCCTGTTCCATTTCGCCCCTTGATCTCCTGGGCCCTAGGATAAAAGAGGGACAGAGAGAGGGAGAGAAAGAGAAATGCACAAACGCTACACAAAAAAAACAAAAACATTTACGTTCATGAAAGAGCATCGGCAATCAAATTATCCTTGCCGCGGATATGTTTGATTGGGGATGCCGGCGCGCGAGGCGTGTCCCAGCTGATGGCATAAAGAGGGCTTGGGTGTGGCGAGAGGAAGCGGGAGAGACATGCTTTGTTCGGTGTTTGAATTGTTGTTTGTATGCAAGTGTAAACTTTTGGAGTTAACAAATAAATCCTTAGACATTTGTTTGCCGAACTTTCTCCTGCCTTTCTTTGTTACTATCTGAGAGCCAGTAGTAACAGAGATGAAAAGGTTGTAAAAAAAGACTCCATCTCATAATTCTTTGTTTTTTACCACGAATTCGATCTAAAAAGGTCAAAGGATTGGGATCGGTGTAAACTATGATAGGTCCACAAATTGAGCTCAGATAGACTTCAAAATGTTGAACTGCCAGCACAAGAGCTAAAGCCTCTTTTTCAATTGTCGAATAAGCCTGCTGATGGCGATTACATTTTAAAAAAAAATAACTAACCGGATGTGCAATTCCATCAGTATCTTCCTGTTAAAGAACTGCGCCAGCACCAGAAGCACTGGCATCAACTGCAAGGAGAAACTGTTTCTTAAAATCAGGTGCAACGAGTACAGGAGCGTTGGCTAACAGGGCTTTCGCATTATCAAAAGCACTCTGGCATTGTTCTGACCACTTGAATGGTTTCTTGGGACTCAATAAATCAGTTAAAGGAGTAACTACACTGGAAAAATTCGGACAAAACCCTCGATAGTATCATACCATTCCCAGAAACCGACGGAGTTAACGACGGGTACTAGGTGTAGGAAAACTACTAATAGCATCCACTTTAGCGTCGATTGGTTTTACACAATTCCGACCAACCACTTTACCCAAATAT
This sequence comes from Gila orcuttii, assembly GCA_026230005.1. Taxonomy (NCBI): domain Eukaryota; kingdom Metazoa; phylum Chordata; class Actinopteri; order Cypriniformes; family Leuciscidae; genus Gila; species Gila orcuttii. Next base: position 2,101,149 of record JAPDVR010000016.1, on the reverse strand, counting down.
GTCACGGTGGCTTTTCCAAATTCGCACTTGGCAAGGTTAATCGTTAAATTGACTTCGGCCAGACGTAGAAAAAGTTCTTTAATTTGGTCAAGATGTTCGGACCAAGAAGAACTAAACAAAACAACATCGTCTAAGTAAGCTTTGCATCCTGACAACCCGGACAGTACACGATTTACCAACCGTTGAAACGTAGCGGGAGCATTTCTGACCCCAAAAGGCATATCTGTGTACTGCAGGAACCTATCAGGTGTAACAAAAGCAGACAATTCCTTAGCACGAGATGTCAAAGGTACTTGCCAGTAACCTTTCAAAAGGTCGAATTTGCTGACAAACTGCAGAGCCAACACGATCTATGCCATCATCAATTCTAGGCAAGGGGTAACAATCATGTTTTGTCAGCGTGTCAAGCTTCCGGAAGTCAGTGGAAAAACGATAAGTATTATCGGGTTTTCTTACAAGATTTGACAAATGAGACAAATAAGAACTAAAATTAGCAAGAACTTCAGAATTGTGGAGTCGCCCTTCCACTACTCCTCTAGAAGGACTGTTAATTTCATCCGCAGCTATGGGACCCGAATTTTCCCCCAACTCCTCAGATACTTCTGAAGTGCTCTGACCAACAGTAGTTGATACAATATCAATAGACCGAGAAGTCACCGGAGTCGTATAAGGTTTTAATAAATGAATGTGACAAACCTGTGGTTTCTTTCGGCGGTCAGGCGTGTTTAACAGATAGTTGTTGTTGGGAAAACATTTTGTAATTGTATAAGGTCCCATTAACCTAGCCTGGAAAGGACTAGTCAAAACTGGTAACAATGCCAGCACTTGGTCACCTACTTGAAATTCTCTAAATTTAACCTTGCGGTCAAACAATTTCTGCATCTTCCCCTGAGACTTACCTAATTTTCGTTGGGCAATAGCTCTAGCTTCATAGAGTCGGTAACGAAAACTGCTTACATAATCTAAAACGTTTTCTGGCGGATCAGAAGTCTTCCATTCGTTGACCAAGACAGCAATAGGGCCCCTGACAGTGTGTCCAAACACTAACTCATTAGGACTGAAACCTATGCTCTCTTGTACGACTTCACGGATAGCTAATAACATCCAAGGGAGTCCTTCTTCCCAGTCACAGTCAAGTTCAACACAATAAGATCTTAAGTGATTTCAGAGTCTGATGGAATCTTTCTAGCGCCCCCTGACTCTGAGGATGATAAGCACTTGAGACGTTATGTGTGACTAAGTTGTCGCATGACTTTAGAAAAGTGTCGAGACATAAAGTTTGACCCTCGATCAGACTGAATAGTTTTCGAGATGCCGAAAATAGACATAAAACTCGTCAACTCCTTTAATATCAATTTAGTAGTAATAGATTTCAAGGGGTAGGCTGCAGCATAATGTGTGGACTGACACATTACAGTAAGTAAATAAACATGTCCAGCCTTAGATCGTGGTAAAGGACCAATGCAATCAATTATCAAATGCTCAAAAGGAGTTGTGACAGCAGCGATGTAACGATGTTCCGTTGGCTGTAAAGGAGCCGACGGAATTTTCTGGTTTGGCTTCCCGGTCATTTGACATGTATGACAGGAGCGTATATAGTTAATCACATCACGTTTGACCCTAGGCCAATAGAATTCTCTTAAAATCCTGTCATAGGTCTTTTGTACACCCATATGACCAGCAACGCCCTCATGAGACAGCTGCAGGACGGCTTGACGAAAAGTAACTGGAAAAACAATTTGGATCTTAGGATCTAGTAAAAGGTCAGAACGCATTGGTTGTTTCCTACAGAGCAATCCGTTTCTGAGGAAGTAGACAGAAAATTAGTTCTGGTCACCTTCATTCACCAAAGAAAACAGGTCTTGGAGGGTGCCATCCAACTGTTGTTCTTTAATTAGTTCATCTCGAGATACACTATAAAGTGGAGATAAAGAACAAGCATTAACATGGTCACCACAGTCGAAAGAACTTTCAGGAATGGAATCAGATTTTTCCACATTGTCAATGACAGACTGTAACTCAGACACAGGGATCTCATCTTCAGTACCAGTGCACACAGTATTACTTCCTGGCTGAGAGGAATCTGCAGAAAAAATTAAAGTATCACTAAGAATAGTTTCCCTTTCGTCTGATATTTCCTTGGCCTTGGCTCGAGTTATCGCACATGCAGGGTATAAATTATGACAGTCAGAGGAGTCATACATTTTTCCTACAACAGGAACTACTATAGGCGGAACCCCACCATCTGACCTTGCCCACACATTTCCCCCTGCTAGATCATTTCCAAGTATGAAGGTGACACCAGGGACAGGAAGCACTGAACGAACTCCCACAACAACATCACCTGACACAAGCTTGGAGTTAAGATGAATGCGGTGTAGAGGAACTTCCATAAATCCCATCTCAAACTCTCTTACTAATACATGAGTCCCAGTAGCAGTACTATCAGACAAAGGCAGAAGTCCTTCCAAAAAAAAAGACTGCAAGGCTCCCGTATCTCGGAGGACAGAAGAGCCAGTCTAAGACACGGTCCCTTCTGTAAGAAATGGTGCATAATCATTATGACTCTTAACATTATCCACCTCAGAGATAATCTTCTGCATTTTCACAAACTGATCAGGACCATGGTTTTCACATGATGTAGAGATTAAACAGACTGTTTTAGCAGATCTCTCCTTCTTATGAATCATGCAATCAGAAATTTTATGTCCTGCCTTTTTACAATAAAAGCAAACAATCTCTCCTTTAACATGTGTAGCAACAGCATGATCAGGAGAAAAATGAGAAGCAACATTTTGACGTACAACAGTTGTTTTGCTCTTACCCAAAACGCTGGACTTAGGTCTATGCAGATCATTTAAATGGCTAATCGAGCCTCGGTGAGTAAGTACAAATTCATCGGCCATAAGAGCAGCATCCGACAATTTACTCACCTTATGCTCATTTAAATACATAGCGACAGCATTTGGTATGCAATGTTTAAACTCTTCCAAAAGTATCCTTAGTGCTTACTTTCATTGAAGTACATCAGCGATCAAACATGGTTACTTTTTCTCTGGCAAATTCAAAATAAGTGCACTTCTCAGATTTTAAAAAACTTCTAAATCTCTGACGATATGCCTCAGGTGCTAATTCATATGCTTGTAGTATTGGAGATTTAACAGTTTCATAATCACGGCTTTGCTCAACAGTTAACGCGGAGTACACTTCCTGTGCTCTCCCTGTTAAAACACATTGCAACAATAACGTCCAAAATTCTCTAGGCCATTTTAGTGACTCTGCAAGAAAAAAATTTCTCTACCTCTCTCAGAAAACGACGGAACCATCCTAATGTTTTTAAAAACATCAAAAACAGGTGCAGCAGAGACGGACTCAGATGATTCAGAAGCTCGGTTTTTGCATTCAGCTCCAACTCAAGTTTCCTCAACTGAAAATGTCTTTCATCCTTTTCTCTTTCAAACTGCAACTCCAATTTTCGCATCTCAAACTGCTGTTGTAATTTCTTTACCTCAACATCTCTCTCTAACTCTTTCTCTTTTAAAATACAAGCATCACGTTCGGCACGAAGCTTTTCCGCATCAACACATAACTGCTTCTCTTGTAAAGTTTCTCTTCGCTAAACCTTACATTTCTGTCAGTATCATCAAAAGGAGACATCAGGGTTAGTGACTACATCTCTTACCTCTAAAACACCCCGCTCGAAAAGTGCGCTTTTCAGAGTGTTCGTCAGAGTTTCTTTAAGCTTCTTATCGTTACTCGTTAACTCCACGCCAAAACGGTCAGTAATCTGCAACAACTCTTCCTTTGTGCATCTCTCCAGTAATATTTCTGAAGGAAACGTGAAGAAATCTTTGATGACTGAAGACATTTTTGCTAAAACAGGAGTTAAGCTAACCAGATCAAAACAACAGTAAACACACGGTCGAGAACACCACTCTAAACTACAACGTTGAGACTACAAATCCCATAAGCCACTCCGCCAGGGACCGTCGCAGTACACACGCTCCTGTTGCAAATCCCGCAGTTACAAGATAGATGAAGACTTACCACAAGTCGTTCCCTACATCATCTTCATATTCTTAGCAGGCATGACAAACACAGACAACGAAAACTGTAACAAAGTGTCACCTTAAATGAAAATGAGAGACTTCAGTTCCTAACTATAAACCAAACTAACTAAACCTACCTAATCTTCAAAGGTGTACCGGGCTTGAGGCGGCGTTTAAACACTGAACTCAAGGACAGTTGGTACATTTAAACCAACAGCCTGAAGCGTACCCCCGACAGAGTTTTAAAACCTCCGCCCAGAATAACCTTCAAAAATAAGAAAGGCAAAACAACAAACTAAAATAAGAAACAGTGCCCCGATGGAAGGATCATAAACTCAGCTGAGGACACTCTAAATACCTGAAGTCTGCTCATTTACACAGGTGAACACAAAAACATTATACTCGCTTACACATGTAGCTATCCCGGACGAGCCCCCAATTTTATGTTACGACCAGCTCGTTTGGAGCCGCAACATAAAAGAGGAATCAAACACCAACGTTCGATGAATAAAGAAAGTTTTATTTTCTTCAACAAATATAACAAAAACCACTCATACCAACATAAGTCTAGGGAAAATAAATAAACAAACAAACAAAATAACTACAACAAAATATTAAAGCTACATGACATAAGGCAAGCATAAGAAAGAAAATCAAATAATATTGTAAGAGCCACTCCTGTGAGAAACTATCCCACAGAGAGTGCCTACCAAATAAACTCAGAACACTTAAATACTAGATTTCCTAATTAACAATTAACATGGGGGAGTGACTCAAAATTCCCACAGACTGCCACCATCAGGTAGGGAGTACACTCAGGGTCATCACACTGGGTAAATGCACATTTTGTGATTTTTTGTTTTTTTTGTTTTGTTTTTTTGCTTTAGATTTGGTTTCTGTGCCGCTTTTTCTGTGTAAAGATGTCTTATGTGTGTGATAATCTGAGATTTGGGTTGTTTGTTATTAACTGATATTAATTTTGTAGTGAGTGTAATGATGATTTCTGCTGGTTCTGTGTCAGCTGTCCGTTGTGTGAAAGTGACCTTTCATGTGCTTTCATGTGATTTTGTAAAGTGACTTTGAGCATCAGATAGAAGCTATATGATCATGTTTGAGAATAAATTAATATAGATTATCTAGTTAGTTTTCTTATGAAAAGATGTGACAGACGTAATATCTCATACTGCATATGTGACTGTTTGTGTGTTTTATTTTAGGTATTGGACGACAGTCTGATCATCTGATGGTGAATAAGGATTCACTACAGAGACTCACAGTCAACAGAATCAACAGAGACTGAAGATACAGTGACTTCACTTTTATTAATAAAGACTTCTTTAGATTCTCCTCTCCATGATTATGGTACTCTCCGTTCTGTAAGTAACATTATTTGTGTTTGTTTTTTCATTTTCTCTTTAAAATTGACTATTTATATGGTCTAAATATTTGAGTGTAAATACAGAGTGGTAAATCTATGGAATTAATGATGCACTATGTATATTTTGTTTATTCAAACTCAAAACCGTTTGGTCCTCTCTTATAATGTTATCGCTGCAGTTTGAATCTGGGGCATGTTTGCTTTATTTTTTCAATTTTCAATGTATTTTTTTTTTCTTTTGTGTGTGGTTTGTCTGTGTATGTGTGTATATGTGTAGTGTTTGCTCAATTTGTTGCATTTTTCTCTCCACCCCTACCTTTTTGCCTTAATGCATTATTTGACTGGCTGAATTATTGCTTTTATTGGTGCAATTGAATATGTTAAAGGTTTAAAGGTTATTCACCTTAATATTAGAAGTCTTGTCTCAAAAAATGATCATCTTAGAGCCTGGGTTTTTCTTTATAAACCTAATATTATCACTATATCAGAAACATGGTTACATAGTAACATTTCTGATGATGAGATTCAAATTGATGGTTATGTTTTGTATAGATCTGATATCCAGAGGTGGTGGGGTGGCAACTTATGTTTCTGTAATCTTAGTTTCAGAATGTGTTATTCCTGACATCGATCCTGTTCATTTTGAGTGTCTTTTTGTTAGTTACTTTTCATGTTAACAAAAATTTAACTATTGGTAATATTTATAGGCCACCCTCAGCTTCGTCTGATTCTACGATGTGTATTCTGTCGACAATAACTCTCTTGAGAAGCACAATGAATTGATTATTTTGGGTGACTTGAATAAAAACTGGTTGGACCGTTCCTCTGTTAATGATAGAAATTTATTTGGTAGTATAAATCTAAGTCAGTTAATTATTGAGCCTACCAGAGTTGACTATCGTTCTTCATCTTTGTTGGACTGGATTCTCGTTACTAATCCTGAAAGGATAATTAAATCGGCTGTATTGTCAGACTGTTTAAGTGATCACTCGATTATATATTGTGTTTGGAAAATTAAAACGCCAAGTTCTCCACCTAAATACATAAGTCTGAGACGGTGTAAAAATATGAACGTTGATAATTTTATTCAAGACCTAGTTGATATAAATTGGGATAGGTTTCAGTTAATTCCATTTGCTGAGGATGCACTGAATTTTTTTCATTCTGAGGTTATGAATATAAACAAACATGCCCCTTTGAAAACTGTTAGAGTCAAAGGCAGACATTTACCTTGGATCAGTTCTAATCTTGTGTAGGGTATCAAGCTCAAATGAGGGGAATGTATAATTAATAATTCACAATTAATAATTAATCATACTGGTTATGTGTCATTATTACCTACACTTTTTAAATCGCCCAAAAAGGGAATATATATAGTCCATATATCTGTATCTATATATCTATATATATATATGTATATATATATAGATAGATAATTAACCACAATAAATTATAATCAATTATGAATACATAATATACAGATAGGCTATATCAATTTTCAGAATAACCTTTAACAGAATTAATTGCACCTTGAATAATCTGTTCGTTCACCGAACCGACCGTACAATCCTCTTATCAATTCTCAAGAAGAATTATTCTTATTATCACTCTCAAGAAAGGCTATTCTTCTGGTTATGAACAATAACTTTCTATTCTATAAGATTACTAATTAAAGTAATTAACAATATCATGCTTGTAGTTTAAGACCACACATTAAAGAGGCTTTGTTCGATGAGCAGCAGACAGAGACAATCAAGAGTATAATGGGGTTTTAATAAATGAAACTATAGCATACAACTACATTTAACAACGAATATATTTAATAACGAAAGTAAAGAAAGGAAGAAGGAGAGCAGATCACAGAAGTAGCAAATGTTACAACAGTTAACCTTTTGAGAGCCAGCACAGAATCACATCACCTTAAAGCAGGGGAAAAGACTCTTAAACGCATTTAAATCTCGATGGAAATAATACTTTCATATGTTTTTTTTGTGTTGCTGAGCAAAACTGCGTCTATGTGAGTGTCTGTCCTCGTGTCCCTGAGGTCGAAGCGCTCTTTCGGTTCTTCCGGAGCGCGTGTCGTTCGCGGGAAGTTCAAAATGTTTACTCGATAGTAAGCTGCCGAAAAGTCAGGAAGAGTCCGTTTCACCCGGAGGATAGGACTGATCCAAAACAAATGTAAATACTAAGCTTTGTCCAAAGACAAAAGCAAAAGAAGACTAAAAGCTAAGATGAGACACGTTTAAGACGTACGACAAAATGAAAAGCACAAGACCGAAAACAACACGAAAAAAAAGCACCGATGAGCCATGGTCATCGTCCTTTAAAGTAAAGACTGGGTCCACCTATTTCGAGTGAACTGACCAATAACATTCAGCAAACTTTGGCGGAAGAACATTTCTTTGTTTCCTCCTGACAGCCTGATTTGCATGTTTTATGAGGGTTTTAGCATTGGTCATTTCTCCTCCAAAAGATGGTAAGCATAGTATTATACATTTTATCGTAACCTACTATAGTATATATTTAGCTAAGGCAAACCAAGAGGTTTAATTTGCTCCCAAGAAAGATATGTTTGGCATATACAAAAGTAGATATATATTCTTAGGCTTGAATGGCGTATGGGTGTTTGGTGTTTTAAGCCCCCAACGGCGCCTTCCAGGCAGCGAGGGGATGGGTAGGTTTAATGTTGAGGGTAGGGTTAGCTGCCTCTAAGAAGCCATTGGGGGCTTAAAACACCATCGAGGTGGCGTATGACTAGAAAGTCATAACTAAACTAATATGAGCTAGGAAACATGCATACACACAGGAATATATCATATTAATTTCAGAATTACTTATATTCTGAGTTAGATGCAAAGAATGTATGTGTGTGTGTGTGTGTGTATTGGGGCGTCTCAGAGAGATCCAACCAGCCACCTGGCTTTTTTGAGTTGATTAAAAAGTTGATTTGAGTTGAGCTGGGAGTGTGGGGGTGTCCCTGCTTACACTCTTACCATTCCCCTAAAGGTGTCAGTGGAGCAATTTGAACCAGACTCCTCGGCGCTGGGCCGTGATTTACACAAAATGAGTCAATGGGTTAAAAGCTTTCTGAATTTTAGAATGCGTAGGTCATCGTGACTCTGTCCATACGCTACACTTGTTAAACTTTTTAAGCAAAGGGATAAAGCATGGGCTAAACACCGGACATCTAGGGATCCTATTGATTGGGAAAACTATAGATATTTGAGGAACTTATGTAAGTTGGAAACAAGGAATGCAAAAGCCAATTAATTATAAAGACCGTTTTCCTCAGGACTTTCATAACCCTAAACAGTTTTGGAATCAGTTGAACAATCTTTTGAATAAATCTAAAAAAAGCTTGATTAAAAATATTAAATTTAATAATGAAATTATTTCTGACCCTTCACTCATTTCTCAAGCTTTTAATCAGCATTTTTCTTCTATCTGTGGTTCTCAGTGTTCTGATTTCTATACTGCCGCTTCATTAAATTCAATCACTGCAAACGGTTCATTTTCCTTTAAGAAGATTATGCCTGTCGATGTTTACTATTTTATATGTGATCTAAAAACAAATAGTAGTGCTGGTCCTGATGGTTTAGAAGCTAAATTTGTTAAATCCGCTGCTCATGTATTTAATGTATCCTCTTGCAGATTTATTTAATTTGTCATTGTCTACTTGTTCTGTTCCATCTAAATGGAAATGTGCAAGAGTTACTCGTTTGTTCAAAGGTGGAGACTCATCTGATGTCAATAATTATCGTCCAATTTCTATTATCTGCTCTATTGCAAAATTTGCCTGCGTTCACTTTATTGCTCAATCAATTGTTTTACATTTCAAGACAGGAAAAGAAATGTTTCTCAGTTAATATTACCTCATATTGACTATGCCGATATTGTTTATCAAAATACCCATGATTTTTATCTTAAGCCTCTTAATGTTGTTTACAATTCTTTGTGCAGATTTGTGCTAAGGTGTCCATATCGTACTCATCATTGTCATATGTATGAATTGCTTAATTGGTTACATCCTAAATCTAGAAGACAATTCCATTGTTTTTTGTTTATTTTTAAATGTTTATTTTGTTTGTCCTTTTTATTTGAATGAAATTTTGATTACATATAGATCTTATTACTCACTTAGACATGCGTAATATCGTTTTTTTCTTGTTTCTAAAATTTTCAGAGTAGTCGGACGTAGGTCATTTCAGTATAAAGCCCCTTTTGACTGGAATAATCTTCCTGTTTCTCTGAGATCTATTACTTCTCTTAATCGCTTTAGGTTATCTTTATTTTCTTATCTTAAAATAACTTGTTTATGTTTTTGATTTGATTTTTGATTTGATTTTTATTTATTTATCCATTGATTTATTTTTTATTACTTGAGATAAATTCGAGGATCTTCTGTTGTTATTATTATTTGGTTCTATGTTGATACTGTATGATGTTGAGAAACAGGTTGAGCATTTTCTTTTGTTTTGTTCTGTTTTTGTATTTTGTTTTGTAAAGTTGTTTTGTCTTGGTTGTATTATTATTATTTGTGTTGTATATTTTGTTTGTCTATACCCCCTTGAAAATGAGATGTTACATCTCAAGGGATTATCCTTTCAATAAATTCACCATATTTCAACGATCCTCTGACAGACCTGATGAGGCGGCAGTGAAACACCTTTTATTTCACAGCAGCAAAATACAGTTTCTCATTCATAGAATAACCATTTTATTTGTATAAACGCACAGTATAAACTCAAAAAGTTTGGAGTTTTGTTGGAGAAAATATAGAGCCTAAATGTTTTGTTTGTGTTGTACCAGCAGAGGAAGACAAGGACTAATTAAAGATTAATTTAGCATAATTATGAGAAAAAAAATTCAAGCTCACTTTTGGAAAACAAACAAAGGAAGCTTGAGTGTATACATGTTTTTAATAATAGTTGTATTACATTTGTATTAATTTATTAAAGGTGTCATATGATGCATTTTCATGTTTTCCTTTTTCTTTAGTGTGTTATGTTGCTGTTTGTGCATGTATAAGATCTGCAAACTTGATGTTGCCTTTTTGAAAATTCAGGGCTATCGGGAAAATGCACACTGGCATAGTGGTGAGTTTTATTTTCGTCTTATTTATTTATTTATTTATTTATTTATTTATTTTATATTCGTCTTATTTTATTTTTATTTTTTATTTTATTTTTTTCCCTAAAAGAAAATGTTTGTTTAAAAGTTTTGTCAATGTAAGCTTTGTAAGAGGTGTGTATGTCAAGTTCGGTAAAAATATGTGGAAATTGTATGCGCCTGCTCTTGGCCAATGAGAGGGATCGGGGAAGGAGATGAGAGGCGTGATCATTTCTTTTTGGTTTGGATGAGCATTAAGTTGGACAGAAACTAATCCCTCTCTGCGCGGTCCGAACTGAGTTGTTGACCAGTTTCATTACAATTCGTTACGAAATTTCGAGCGTGGACGACTGGATCGGAAATTTAGAGGGAGAGCAGAGGACTTGTTCGGGGCTCATGCCGGAAATTCACCCACGGCCTGACGGAGGACTGATTCATTGAGCATCGTCGATTTGAGATTGTTCCATTCTGATTTTTGTTTCTGTTTCGAAGACAATTATTCTGGACCTTGGACTGTAATGTTATCGATTTACGTGTGATGATTTGCATACTGAATGTGGATTGGTTGTTTGCTCTCTGTATGAGATCAGTTGATATCCAAGGGTGTAATCCATCAGCCGGAAGTTGAAGCTGCCTCCGGGGGCCGCCATTGTAGCTGGCTATCACCTGCTGTTAGCATCCTATTGACTCCCATTCATTTTGGCGTCACTTTGACAGCGAATAACTTTACATCTGAGGCGTCCAAAGACTCCATTTGTCCATTATTTATTTCTAAAGAAACACGACAATGTATAAAAGGCTCCATTACTTTGTATCTTACGTTATGGCCCCGTAGAAGCCGTTTTTGTAAAAATAGGCTAAAAATTGCGTCATAACCACGCGACTTTATGTCGCACAATAGAGACATTACCGTCTAGACAGGAGGAGAAGCTCGCACAGTCTCGCAGGCAGTATTTTAGTCTCTCAGTATTTTAGTTATTTTATTTAGTCTCGCAGGCTGTCTAAAGTCAGCCCATGCCATAGATAGACAGAGTCCATAAAAGCAACGCGACAAAATATTTAAACAACGTTTTTGAGGAATTGGAAATAATTCGATATGTGGCAAGTGAATACATATGAAGTAACATTTATCCACGAAATTTAAATTATTTATCTACTACTACACCTACGGGGGATGGGGAAATTAATTATCAGGAAATTATACAGGCAATGGAAGAAGAAAAAAACATCTCAATGTCTATCGCGGTTAACGTTGTTCCTTTATTTATTCACAGATCTACGCTTGAAGATGAATGTGATCCCGTTCGGAAGCCATGTGAATGCCTACATAACGTGAAATAAAGAAAAACGGTTTTGTTCAAGTGTTTGTGACCATGATTTATTAGCCAAAACTACATGATTTAACACCTAGCTCACAATTCTTTATATATTGGAATATTATATGGTCATGTAATATTGAATGGATACGAAAATGACTCGAGGGGACAGTATTTTATAGTATGGTTCCTGGGCTCATACTAAGAAGTATTTTTTGGATGGGTTATTATTCTGTTTGATGTAGAAGGAAACGAAAAAGAAGGGAAAAAATTATTTGCATATGTGCCTATATTTGAATCATTTTTAATAATTTTGGAAGATTGTGCTGTAGCCTACATGCATTTATTTATCTGTTATTTTTTATTGTATTATGTGTGTGTGTGTGTGTGTGTGTGTGTGTGTGTGTGTGTGTGTGTGTGTGTGTGTGTGTGTACTAGCCAAATATTTAAATCTAATGGATATATACATAAACATGATCAAAATAAACTAAACTAACTAACTAAAATTACTAGAACTGCAGATAGGCTACTCAAACTATTACAATCCTAAAGTAGGCTATTTTAAAGTCGATTTTAGCCACTTTTATCATGTCATATTGTAATTATATAGCGTAATATGTTATATTCAATTAATTATTATAATTATTAATAGTATTGTAATATATTAATAAACATTATATTATGTTTTTACAAATTACAATACTAAACGATTTGATTTCCAAAACACACACACACACACACATCAATGTGAGTTTACTCTTTACTCTGATGCGTCATTGACCGTTCGAGATTAGCTTGCTTGCGCCTGCTAGTCAAAGCCCTTATTTCTGGAGAGCCGTGATACTTCGACCTTGGAAACCTCTGATCATCATTCAAGAAAAGTATTGTGTTATAGGTGGTGTTTTGTTAATTCAGTGTGATAACTTTTTGTTAGCTTTTTTCTTTTCTTTTTCTCCACACAGCTACTAGAAGATTTACAACTGTCAGTCAGGTTGCTCACGTGACATCTACGTCATCAAGCTCAGTTTGAGCCTGCGCAGAACGCTTGGCTATCAGGAAGTGAGTGCCCATGTTGGGCTTCAACTCTCTCCGTTGAAATCAACGGGGTCGCTGTCTCCATTTCTTTTACTGTCTATGTTGATATCCAGTAAAGACTGAAGTTAGACGCAAACGTGTGTGCTCTTGATTATTTCTTGGTACGACACTATTTGGAGTGACTGCACAAGAACGATACATGGTGTCAGAAGTTTATTTACTGTGGCATGATCAGGGCTCCAGACTAACTTTTCCACCGGTTGCACTGGTGCTACCAACTTTCTCAGTTGGTCACACCAGCATATGGTTTTGGTCGCAGCTTTTTTTTTTTTTTTTTTTTTGCTACATGATTAATCAATGCATGCTGATGAATAGTGGTCTTAATCTGCATACCCTAGTTTTGCACTTATGTAAAAAGACTGACAGTGACACAAGACCTCATGTTAGCAAAATGTTTTAATCTTTTAACTATCAAATCAAAAAACTCTTTTCTTTTTCCTTTGCTCACTCGGTTCCTCCCTGTCCGCACCACTGATCTATAGAATGACTGGATAGCTCATGACGTCATAAACAGTGAAGCCACCGTGCCGCCATATTGGTAATAATTCCCTTTGAGCTCACGCGTTCTATTGAATCAATAGGAAATTTTATGATTTGACTGAAAAAACATTGCCTAACGAGACACAGTTTTTAAATCTAAAGTATCCATGTACATTCTCACAACGGAAACATCCTAAGCATTTAAATGGGTATTTGTTTAAAGTCGGAAATTTTTCCAGCTTATTAAAAAACGGCAATTTCTTTGCAAAAGTAATAAAAAGCTGTATGAGAACACTAGTCGGCCTTCACTGAAGAGCTATTTTCACAGGTAAGAAAAACAGTTTGATACTATTAATTATATAGTGAATGCTAAAGACCTATATTTTTGTGAATTGGTGAATATTCAGGTGAATATTGTTTAGTGGCCACAAATTAATACCTGAGCACATTTTACTAATTTGTTCCCTCGTTTTACTATATTGTGGCCACGTTGTAATTCGTTAAATCAAAACGAGGGAGGGAATTAGTTCAACGTGTCCACGATTTATTAAAACGAGGGAACAAAGTCGTCGTAACAAGGAATTATTTAGATCAGTGGACAGGGCGCATAAAGCCTTGTTTATACTCGACGCGTCCGCAAGAGCGCGAAGGTGCGCGCGGCAAAATGACGTAATTGCGGTGTGGGCGGTCGTGCGCGTTGGGTGCGCAAGACCCCATTTCGCCTGGCGGTGTGCACGGCACTTTTTGTAACATCGCGCGCGGCGCCGCATCCGAAGATGAACGACTTCGAGCCGAATCTGGCAGAACTGGTACGTCTGCACCAGCATGTTTATGATCCTTCTATACACAGAGACATTTGCATTGATGGGCGACCATAAAAGCCTCTCATTTTGTGAATAGGAACACATTTGCATTAAGCACCCAGTTTGCACTTGTCTAAAGTAACTGCTTACATTAATACAAAATAAGCCTACAATAGCAGAAGTAAGTCCTGCTGATTAAATTAAGGTTTAAACAATCTTCAATAAGGCTTCAGTTGTTTAACTAGTTTGTACAAAAAAGTATAATAAACCTACTGCATTTATTACTCTTTTAATATGGATCAGCTATTAATAAACTACTAATAAACGGCAAACTACTTCTTCACTGCTGATTCCTGGTGGTTTAGAGGAGAATTACTCCGAGTCGCCCCCTGTCGTTTCACAGAATAGCACAACGGCGAGCGCGTCAAGCATAAACGCCTCGTCCGTTTGGAGAGGTGCGGGCGCAGTCAGCGGAGACTCGCGCTTGTGCGGACGCGTCGAGTATAAACAAGGCTTGAGAACGAGCAGAGAAAGAGAGCCCCGGCCGCGCGCGCGCGCACTCTCTCACCGCCTTCAACGAGGTCGGAAGACCGATTGTGTTTTATAGATTAGTAGTTTGTTCATATAAAGTGTTTGCTTAGGAAGTACATGTTCAGGAAATGCATAATACAAATTGTATGGGTTAATGTAACGGTAAACAGACTCTGCACAAGGCTCTTTTGAAGCTGTTAAATGGTGTCGCTATTGGACACTTAATTGTGATTATTGCTGCTCTGATGTTTCTTATAGGCTACTGTTGACTGTTTTATCGTTGCTTGTTAAAGAAGCAGCAGCATTACCGTTACTCTTGCCTCGGAGAAAACAACACGGGCATAGCAACAATTTTGCATATAAATAACTATTTATAGGGCTTGAAGTACAACCTGTGGCAGTTTTTCTACGTCCTTTTGTGAACGTCGTTTTACACTTGTATGCTGCTCAGCGGGTCACCTTAAAAGTACCGTCGAAGCTACCAAAATCTGTATAACGGCTGTTGGACAGTGTTGCCAACTATTTTCAGAGGAAAGTAGCTAACGCCTTCCCTAAAAGTCGCTAAATGTCGCTAGATGACGTCATACGTCTATTAGCATATTCGTGACGTCATCGCGTCGTACTTAAGTTTTGCTTGTCTAATGTGTTTTCTCTATAAATTAATGCTCAGCTCACATACTGTATTTAATATATTATAATATAATATAGCCGAATGTAAAATAAAGCTGTTCTCGTTTCCTGTTTTGTCAGACAATAGGACGAGTAGCTATGATATAGGCCTAGTGAATGACTACATTTTTTTATAGGCCAATGTGGAAAATTATTTGAATTGAGAGAGTTTGGGAGCCGGATGAACAAAAGCTCTGTGATAGTGAGTATTACAAGTAATACCGTAAGTACAAGAAAAGGAAGGAAACTAAATTATTTAAGTAAAATAAAAAAGAAAAGCAGATAAGTGATAAATCCGTGGAAAAACACTGCTCATTCACGTGTCTCAGCGGCCGTGCGCACAACAGATGAATGTGCTGCTGCTCCTCTCAGCCATTTACTGAACAGGGTAGACGTAGCTACTAGAGTGAGTGATGTTTGAAAAGTCGCTAAAAATAGCGACTCATTTGGCGATTCTTTTGCAGTCTGTACGCTATGAGACTATTTATTGAGACTCTTTTAGCTCCATAGTACGCGGAGGGGTGAACATCTCCTGCTCTGACTGCAGCTGGGAGGGGCTGCTGCGCGAGGACTGGGCCGCCTGTGAGTGCTTTGGGACGGGGGTGGGACCCACGGCAGCACCCGCTGCTCGTTGAGAAGAGCAAGAAAGATATGTGCTTTCACGTCAGAGAGTCTCCAAAAGTCTCCAATAACACCAGAAAAAGTCGTTAGATTTGTCGCTAGTCGCCTTTTTGAAAATGTGTCGCTAGAGGGGTCTAAATACTCGCTAAATATAGCGACAAAGTCGCTAAGTTGGCAACACTGCTGTTGGAGCCCTCTGCTGGTAGGGAATCGTAAGATGGCCGCTCGAACACTTCCGGTGGCTTCACTGCCTGATGGCAGTTTAGAACGTCATGAGCTATCCAGTCATTATATAGATCAGTGGTCCGCACCCGTGCTCGTGCCTCATCATCAGTTGTGTCTGTGTGCTGGCTCGTTGGCTCGTCCTTTCCACCAGCATCCTTTACGTCCACACTTTGTTTTTTAAAGTATTCAGCAATTGACCTTTTTCATTTTATATGACTTAATTCCTGAATTCCTAATTGGCGCGTTTCACCATCCATAATAAATAAACTGCAAGTGTCTTGCGGAAGAACATTGTAGCCGGAGCTACTTCTCTCCGTTAATGTCTATGGCAAGTCACGCAGGCACTGGTCAACTCCGCAGGCGAGCCGACCCCGGGATTAAATAGTCAGAATATAAACACTTATTATAGGCGTACCGTAGTGATTCAGGATAAGTCAAAAACACGGTTTGGAAAATGGATTCATGATGTACTTGTTCATTTTGAACATAAGTTACGGACTGCAGCAGCTGCTGATACAACGGCATTCTGTTGCGCATATGTTAATTTAACTGAGTAGTACATGACCATGCACTCGCACAAATGCGACCACATAAAATTTGAACTCGCACATTCTCAAAAAATGGTTTCATATGCGACCATTTTGGTCGCAGTCTGGAACCCTGGGGCCCCCGGGCCGCTGCATGACAAGGCAGAGGAGACCTTGTGTAGCTATCTGCTCCTTTGGGTAGGTGAAAAGGGGCGAGATGTTTATAATACATGGACATTATCAGCCGATGAATCCAAAAAACTGCGGTCTTATTATGATAAGTTTGAGGAGTATGTCATGCCAAAAGCAAACCCGATTTTTGCGAGGTACAAGTTTCATGAAAAAACACAAGGAGAGCACGAGACATTCGAGCACTTCGTTACAGACCTTAGACTGCTTGTGAAAGACTGGATATACAAACAGTGACGAAATGGTACAGGGCCGTATTGTTTCTGCAACTAACTCCCCAAAAGTCTGAGAAAAACTGTTAAAGAAAAGTGCTGATTTAACACTTGAAAAAACTATTGATATAGCACGGTCGCACAAAGTTGCGCAAGAGCAGCTCACGATGATAAACTCACGTGCAATGGCAGCAGAGAACCGTGCAGCACACGCGGTGATAAGCAAAAAGCCAACAGCAGATAGACAGAAACACGGAGCAACCGCGAAGGAAACTGATCGAGTTGCCGAAAAAAATAGGCCATGTGGCAGATGTGCACTGCAACACAGTCAGAGGGACACGGGCCCTGCAAAAGGCCGTCGGTGCAAAATATGCAATAAACTCAACCACTTCGCAAAGGTATGCAAAGCAAAACAACCTGTCACACATAGAGCTGTACACACAGTGGGAAATACAGACATCTTAGAGGCGGATGAGCTGTTCATTGATGCAATTAACAAAGAGCATGAAAGCACAAAATGTGAGCAGACTTTTGCAGAACTTGAATTAGCATATCAGGCAAAGCAAAGTTAGCATCAAATTGGATACTGGGGCCCAGGTGAACATTATTCCAGCCGGTAGATTTGAAAATCTCTTCGGCACATCAGAACTGAAGCCCACAATGCGCCGTCTTACAGGCTATGGCGGAGAGACACTGGATGTAAAATGGACATGTCAGCTTAGCTGTAGATACAAAGACACAGAAGCTGTGCTGGAATTTTACATTGTGAGTACACATGCACCTCTCGTGCTTGGTTTGAGAACATGGCTGGACCTGGGGCTGATAAAGCTCGTTTTTCAGTTGATGCAGATACAAACAAGCCCTGTGATATCATGCAAGAATTCCAGGATGTCTTTCACGGGATCGGTGAGTTTCCAGGGGAATGTATTATACACATAGATCCTACAGCTGTCCCTGTCGTGTATCCGCCCAGGAGGATTCCGTTCATGCTGCGCAGTCGACTCAAGGAGGAGCTAGACAGCATGGAAAAATCAGGCGTTATTGTTAAAGTGACGGAACCCACAGACTGGGTTAATGCCCTGGTGGTCGTTGAAAAGTCCCGCACTGGAAAACTGGATATGTTTAGACCCCAGAGACTTGAATAAAGCAATCAAAAGGCCACATTACCCCCTGCCGACACTCGACGGCATAACCCCGAAACTCGCCAGAACACGATTTTTCAGTGTGCTGATTGCAAAATCTTGGTATTGGGCAATCAAGCTGTCAAAGTCATCAGCAAAATTTACTACATTCAATATTGTGGTGGGAACGTACAGATTTCTACGTCTAACTTTTGGACTGATCTCTGCTCAAGACGAGTTCCAGAGAAAGATAGATGAGACTTATGGTGCGTTCACACCGGACGCGAATAGCGCGTCAGGCGCGAGTGATTTCAATGTTAAGTCAATGCAAAGACGCGTTACGCGCGTAAAAAATTCCTGCGGCGCGAATGAGGCGTACAGCGCGGCGCGGTAGACGCGAATACGCCTCATTCGCGCATGGCTCGTTAAGCGCGAATGATTTAGTTAGTGCTATTTGTGCATTCACGCGTTTGACGCAAATTCGCGTCTGCCGCCCGAGTTGAAAAATCTGAACTTCTGCGTCAATTCGCGCCGCGTTAACCAATCAGGAGCCTAGCTGCTTGCTGCTGTCACGTGGTGAAGTATCTGGATGCTTCAATAAATTATTTTGTATGACTGTGGTTCTAATGCACAACAAAGCAAATATTTTATCACATAAAACTTGATTTCAATATATGAGACATATTCATTTTGTATTGAATGCTATTTATTCCATATCTAGCTTATATGAAATATTATTATAATGTAAAGACAACCAACATACTGCATAAGTTCGTGTCTGGACAGTGTTGTGTGAGAGAGAGAGAAAAATCACAGGACAGATTAATCACTTTTGGAGGCTGGCTCCATTTATCAAAAATAAATGACAGATTAGGTGGATGAGGGCGAGGGTGATCCTCGCTCCGATGCGGGACAACACGTCATCAAGCTGGCCGCGGGACAGGCGGAAGTACCGCTGAAAGCCGCCCTCATCCAGGCGCAGCTCATGGAGCGAGCCAATGGTGAAACTCGCCACACTGGGTTCGCCTTCGAAGGGTCTGGTGGACACAAATACGGCGACGATTACCCCTACGCCGCCGTTCTGCTCTCCAGAGCAAATACAGAGCGGTGACTCTCTCGATGAATGCTCGATCAACATAAAAAAGATGGCCGCCAACGGGTTTCGATTCTGACGCGCGTGACGCGCGTAAATTTCGCTTCAAACTTTTGTTTTTACGCGCGTCAGTTTCACTCTTGACACGCGAATTAACACAAAGTGGTCAAGCGTCAAACTAGACGCGGTAGACGCGAATTTGACGCGCTATTCGCGTCCGGTGTGAACGCACAGTTATGAAGGACTTGATGGTGTTGCAGCCATTGTGGACGACATACTTGTCTTCGGGAAAACATAAGAGGAACATGGTGCAAACTTGTGCGCCGTGCTAATGACGACCTGTGGAAAAGGAGTACGCCTCAACCCAGACAAAAGTGTGATATGCGTTCCTGAGGTTATTTTCGGGCCTTGAGATACATTTTTGATCAGATTTCCATGAAGTTTTAAGTGTGTATATTTTCTAAAAACTAATATTGTAACTTTGAGGAGTACACTAAGATACTCTAAGAACATTGGCAAAAGAGAGAATAACAGAGTAGAGAGTGAGAGAGAGAGACGGAGAGACGTTTAAAATTCTTTACTCAATCAAAAATTACATTACACTTAACAATAATACAAACATTATTCAAAGATATTCACCAAACAAATGATAAAGCATCATCTTCACAAAACACAAACAAACCACTATTTACACACCATTTGTACATGAATTCAACCATATTTCCTGTACACTGTTAGACTTTTCAAGAGTTTTTTACAGTAACTTACTGCCAACAGTGTTGCCAGTAAGTTACTGTAATTAAGAGTTACAGTACCAAACCGTATTTCAGTTTTACAGTACATGGTACTGTAATTGCGTAATACAGTGCATTACTGTAAAAACGAAGCTAATTAGTACACTACTGTAATTATTTTTATTTGTACTAAATATAAATTAGATTTCATAATTTTGATCTATGATTAATTGTATTTTTATCCTACATAAGTACTACTGACATACAAACCAATTAGACAAAGTTATCACAAAATACCATTTTTATTTATTTAAACCATTTCATATATATGACAAAATAAACAGTCTGCCAATGCTGGAAATGATGTGTGACATTTTTACACATTAATGGGTGAGTTAAGGGATAACATTCTTTGTGTTCATTTTAACTCATTCATTGTGTTAATGATTTTAACAAAGTAAATATGTCAGAAAGGTTAGCACAAAGATGTGTAAACGTGTTAAATTACCACATTATGTGCTGTCCTTCACTGCACACATTGTTAAAAACATACATAAAATCCTAAACAAAACGTTAGCATTTGACAAAATGCATGTAGAGTCATTGGTTGTTTAGCTTATACAATTATTATAATGAAATATCAACCATTACATTCATAAAACTGCAGAATATAAATACATTTTTAAGCAGTCAAAAAGGAAATGTCCAACACAGGACAAAACACCGTTCTTTTCACAATACATGACAAACGTTACGTCGGATGATGACGAATGGGGTTTCGCTTAGAAAGCCTATCCTCTTCGAGTATATAAAATGAGCCAATGGCAAAGAAATGCCATGGGTCTGCAGAATTTGCATAGCGTAACTAGTTAGTTGGTGAAATTGGCGACTGTTTGCACTTGAATTCCCTTTGAATTAGAGAAAAAAAAACATACAATAAAATTTTTAACTCTTAAGGTCATTTAAAAAAGGCTTCAGTTTTTAGTAATGATAGTTTATTCATGCTAATATATGTGAGTATGTGCCAGTGTTGTTATTGCTCAAATAAAAAATTATTTTGAACTGTTGCCACTGAAGCTGAAGTGCTAAAATTACTAAAACTAAAACTGAAATTAATAAAAATAGACTTTTTTTTATTAAAAAGTCAAAAGAAAAAAACAAAATTAGTAAAACTTAAACCAAAATTAAAAAGAAAAATATTTTTTTTAAAAGCTAATTAAAAATATTAATAAATACTATAAAAGTATATAAATAACACTAAAATAACATTGGTATGTGCATATGTTCTGAAACTAAAGTAGGGTAAAAAAAAATAATAAAAAAACTTTTTCTACTGTGTAATCTTCTGTAAATCATTTAATATAAGAAAGTGTCATTTATAAAGTGTATTACCTGATTTGCATCTACAATGAGCAGAACTCCTTGGCAAGCGGATATGGACCGAGACACTTCATAGCTGAAGTCAACATGGCCCTGAAAAATAGTGGAATCACTTAAATTATGCAGATTAGTTAAACATCAGTGATGTATAAAGTGTTATATCCCCTATTATACTATATTAAAGGCTACTAATGTTGTTTTGTTTTCTCCTACAACAGGTTCACATGCATCTAAGATCAAAAACACTTTATTCTCCTCATAATCTCCACTGCAGCTTCAGCTGTTTCCTCTCAGTGTCTGAAACGCTTCGATAAAGATTCAGTGTCTCTAAGCCCCGCCTCTCTGAGAGCTGCTCTGCTCTGATTGGTCAGAAAGCAAACGCTCATTATCATATCTGAATCTCAGCTCTTGACACACAGTGATACGAACAGTAACGATGGCGTGGGTTTTACCGTATCAATCTCAGAAAACAGCGTCTTCTCGACACGAACCAAACTCTTCCAGTCTCAGATAAACTACAGTGTTTGAGGGCGGAGCTAAGAGACGCTGCTCAGCCAATCAAGACCAGAGGCTGACATTATGCAAATTAGTTACAAACCTATGTAGGAAGTGAGACTGGAATTACTGACGACTCGTTTCAGTTCAGAATCACTTCTTTCTTTTGGGACACAATAACTTTGCAGACCTTTTACATCCACAAACTGCTCTATTAAAGTGAAAGTGAAAGTGACACGTGATGGCCAAGTATGGTAACCCATACTTGGAATTTGACCTCTGCATTTAACCCAAGTAAGTGCACACACATTAGGAGCAGAGTAGTGAGTAGTGAACACACACACACTGCAAACGTGGATACACACACCCGGAGCAGCGGGCAGCCTTGAGTGGCGCCCGGGGAGCGATTGGGGGTTATGTGCCTTGCTCAAGGACACCTCAGTCATATTCCTGCCGGTACTGGAATCGAACCAGCAACCTTTGGGTCACCAGTCCAACTCTGTTCCCATTAGGCCATGACTGCCCTATTACACACTACATGAAAGGAAATATCTGTGCACTTGAAATCATTGTCCTCACAGGTGTGTCGATGAGATTGAGCAGGTACGTCTGTCCGTCGTGCTGATAGAAGAGCGACGCAGTCTGAGCTTTAACAGTGATTCCTCTCTCTCTCTCCACCTGCAGTTTATCCAGAACCTGCTTGTTACTTGCGGTCTTTGCTATGGCACCTGCGCACACAATCATGAAAAAGAAAGAGATGTTTATATCATTCACAGGAAACAGTCTCTCCTGTCATGGATGTTTTACAGGGAATCACCTGTGATCTCCAGCAGTCTGTCAGCTAAAGTGCTCTTGCCGTGATCAATGTGAGCAATAATGCTGAAATTACGAATTCTCTCCACTGGAAACTCTGACATGTCGAAACTCTCCTGTAACAGTCAAAGAACTCTAATTCAATATACAGTTGTGAAAACCATTAAAAACATTCCACCAAAACACCATAATTTCTACTGTAAAATCATTATAGATTTTTAAGGGCATAATGGTGTACATTTTCGGTACGGGTCTTTTGGTTCAGTAT
This sequence comes from Gila orcuttii, assembly GCA_026230005.1. NCBI lineage: Eukaryota > Metazoa > Chordata > Actinopteri > Cypriniformes > Leuciscidae > Gila > Gila orcuttii. The sequence continues at coordinate 2,078,041 of JAPDVR010000016.1, read as the reverse complement.
GCATGTGTATAAGTCAAATGCTATAATTCTAAACTTACTCTAAAATATTTTGCTAATATATTCTGCCTCCAAAACTTCAAATCTCTGTGCGTGTTGCTGCAGAAGTTTTTATTTAAAGACAGACATAGTTTGATCTGTAAACGATGTAAGCTTGATTCCGCCACAGAATGATAAAAAAAAAGGTAATTGCGACTTTTTATCTCACAATTCTGACTTTTTTGCTTCGGAATTGCGAGATGTAAATTCTTTTTTTCTAAGAATTGCGTGCCATAAACTCACAATTCCGAGAAAAAAGTCAGAATGGCGTGATCTATAGCCGCAATTACATGTTATAAAGTCAGAATTGCGTGATATTAATTCTGAGGAACAAGTCACAATTATCTTTTAAAATGTTTTATTCTGTGGTGGGAACAAGCTTCCATAATAAACACTTTAATAAAAAGAAAAAAACATTGAAACATTACTTCAAAACCGCGTGTAAGTACCGCACCGTTATTTTGTGCAACGGTCCGTT
>JAPDVR010000016.1:2032527-2072527 GCA_026230005.1 Gila orcuttii | reverse complement strand
TTTTCTAATGCACGTTTATAAAAGTTACTTATATGCCCTACCTGAACTAAGGCCTAATCTTAATCTAAGCCCTGTCTGTGAAACCAGGCTTTAAACACTTAAAACAGAGCTCAAGTACTAGATCCTGCAGTTCTTTAGAAAAACTCTTAAAGTAATATTACAGTGTTTTAATGTCAGAGCTTCATCATCAGACGAGTTTGATCTGAAAGTGGACTCACATGCAGCAGTTTTCATCAGCAGCATCAGTCCGAAGATGAGCATCATCTCCAATAATCCAGCAGAAGAGAGAGATGTTGCTTCAGTCACACAATCACTGAAGAGCTGCTGACACTCGTCTGTGCTCGCCGAATATAAAGATTAATGTGCACTTTCTCTGAGAAAAGGAAGTTTGCATAATTTCAATGAGAACTTGGTTGAAGGTCTTGCACAAGGACACAAAAAAATAATATGTACGTGTCTTTTCTGTCCTGCGGTGGGCTTTCTATGACTAATGCTTCTGCATTCTTACATTTTCGGGAAGACATTATAGCCCCTTTCACACAGAGATTCCGGAAAATACACGGATAAAGTGACCTGGGATTTTGACTTTGGTTCATTGACACTGCCAGTGATTTTCCGGAATCAGAGAGTGTTTTCACACACAACCCGTAAAAATCCCGTAAAGACACGTGACGTCGATGTGACATGTAATGTCTCAGCAGCCTCTAGTTTGCTTATGAGCTGCGATTTCTCTCTGGAGAAACCACGCTTGTGCATTTTTTTCTCTGATTCAATCATAAACTAGCGCATTATGTACCGTTTCACTGCTTTCACTTCACTTCAGCGCCATCATTACAACACGGCATTGGTTACGGCTTTTGTTCACACAGCGCGCGTTGTTACTAGATCCCCAACCCGGCATCAATCCCGGGTCGAGTTTGATTTCACACAGAAGGTGTTCTGGCAATTTCCCGGGATCAACGCGCTGTGTGAAAGGGGCTTATGTATGTTAATAAGCTGTTTTCACACCCGATTGTTGTTTTTATAACTGAAATGAGCATCACTGACCATCGAGCGCAAGTAAAATGGCTTTGATACATTACATTTTACATTTAGTCATTTAGCAGACGCTTTTATCCAAAGCGACTTACAACTGAGGACTAAAGACAAGTCAAGTCATTGTGAAGAGGCAAAAACAACGCAAGAAGTGCTCAAAATACAAAGTTCAGGCATTGCTCAGGGTAGCATAAGCCAGACAAGGGAGGATTTAGAGAAAAAGGAACAACTTTTTTTCTTCTATGTTAAAGGACAATTCCGGCCAAAAATGAACCTAGGGCTAAATAACACATGGGTAGCGAGTCGACCGTTCTCTGGGATGCGTTTTCATGATAATCAAATGTGCCCGGTTTTAACGTTAGTTTTAGTTTAACCACAGATTATCTTATAACGCTAGTGTATGAGGCCTAGAATAAGTAAAAATAAAAATCGCCGGTTTTGTATGGGGATCCTTGGTCCTGTTTTATTTTCCTTATACATGCTCCTGTTGTATACTGTTTTCAGCAAGCGTATCATTCCACTGTTACACAGATGATAGTCAGTGTTATATATATTCCTTTACATCCAAAGGATGACTCTAGGTCTGTTCGATTGTTTGAGAGACGTTAAACAGTGGATGTCTGCCAACTTCCTTCGGTTAAATGATTCCAAAACGGAAGTCTTAATTTTTGGCTCCTCTTCTTCCACAGAGATCGCTGCCAGTAAACTGGGACCTTTATCTGGCAATATCCATAAACATATTCGAAATCTGGGCGTTACTTTTGACTCTGCTCTGACTTTTGACAAACAGATCAGTGGTGTGGTCAGAAGTTGCTTAAAGAATATTGTGAAAATGAAGTCATTTTTATCACCCAGAGATATGGAGTCTGTGATACATGCTTTAATTTCATCAAGATTAGACTACTGCAATGCATTATACTTGCGTGTCTCACAGTCCCTTTTGTCACGTCTTCAACTAGTTCAAAATGCTGCTGCAAGACTGTTGACAGGAACAAGGAAAAGTGAACATATTTCACCAGTATTGTTCTCTCTCCATTTGCTCCCAGTTAAACGTCGTATTGAGTTCAAAATACTATTGTTTGCTTATAAGGGATTGCATGGACTGGCTCCTTCATACATATCTGATCTCCTTTAATCCCACCAAAATGCTTTTAGACATCTTAGGTCAACCAGCAATCTACAGCTGACTGTACCAACACGTTTAAAACTGAATGGTGATCGTGCCTTTTCAGTGGCCGCTCCACAGCTCTGGAACAATCTGCCATTTTACATAAAGACTGCACCAACATATATTGATTTTAAATCACTGCTTTAAACCCACTTATTTACTGTTGCCTATGGTCATGAGTTAGCCTGGTCCCTCCAGACTCTCGTACATTTCATTTGTACAACCCCAAATCAGAAAAAGTTGGGACATTTTGTAAAATGCAATAAAATCAAGAATCTGTTATTTGTTCATTCTTTTTAACCTTTTTTTAACTGACAAAAGTACAAAGAAAAGTTTTCCAATGTTTTCACTGACCAACATAATTGTATTTTGTAAATATGAACAAATTTTGATTTTGATGGCTGCAACACACCCCAAAAAAGTTGGGACAGAGACATGTTTACCACTGTGTCACATCACCTTTCCTTTTAATTACACTTTTTAATCATTTGGGAGTTGAGGATACTAATTGTTGGAGTTTTGCTAGTGGAATATTTGACCAATCTTGTCTGATACAAGACAGCCGCTCAACAGTCTGTGGTCATCGTTGCCTGATTCTCCTTTTCATGATGGGTCATACATTTTCCATAAGAGACATATCTGGACTGCAGTAAACAGGCCGGCACATCTCTTCTATGGTGCAGAGTGTCTAGAAACCACTCAGTTTTAGCACGTGCAGAATGAGGCCTGGCATTGTCTTGCTTCCCAGGAAAGATGTCATCTTGATGGCAGTTTTTGTCTCTGTACAATCCAAATATATGCCTCCATGTCAATGGTACCTTCACAATAATGCAAGTTACCCATACCGTTTGCAATGATGCACCTCAATACCAGCACAGATGTTTGCTTTTGCACCTGTCGCTGGTGAAAGTCTGGTTGGTCCCTTTCGTCTTTGGGACTGAAAACTCAATGTCTATTTTCTCCCAAAAACAAGCTAAAACATGGACTCATCTGACCACAGCACACATTCCCACTGTCTTCTAGACCATCTGAGATGAGCTCAGGCCCAGAGAACTCGCCGGCATCTCCACATAGAACTGATGTAAAGCTTTCTCCTTGCGTAACAGAGATTCAAGTGGCATTTCTTAATGCAGAGTCAGACTGTGTTCAGTGAAAACGGTTTTCTAAATATTCCTGAGCACATGTGTCTGTATTTAATGGATTAGCATGATGGTATCTTGTGCAATTCCATCTGAGGGCTGAAAGGTCACGCACATTCAACAGAGGTCTCCTGTCTTACCCAACACAGACTGAGATTTCTCTGGATTCCCTGAATCTTGTGACAATATTATGTATGGGGGATGATGAAAGGCATAAATGCTTTGCAATCTTGCATTGAGAAATGTGATTTTTTAATTGTTTTACAATTCTCTCATGATATTTGGCACAAAGTGATGAGCCATGACCCATCTTTGCTTAAAAAGACTGAGAAGCACTTTTACACCCAAACACGATACCCTCAACTATTACCAATTCACCTGCTCATTGTGGACTGTTTCAAAGAGTTGGATAATCTAATTTGGATAATCTTTTCACTTTTATTTTGTCTCTGTCCCAACTTTTTTGGGGTGTGTTGCAGCCATCAAAATCAAAATTTGTTCATATTTACAAAATACAATTATGTTGGTCAGTGAAAACATTGGAAAATGTTTCTTTGTACTTTTGTCAGCTAATAAAAGGTTAAATAGAATGAACAAATCACAGATTCTTGATTTTATTGCATTTTACAAAATGTCCCAACTTTTTCTGATTTGGGGTTGTACATAGAGTCTGGCACCGCTCCATTGACAAGCGTTAACTTCCTTGTAGGCGGGTACTCTACCGAAGTCTAAAACTATTGGATCTGACCAGAGTCACTCTGGATCTGCCATAACCAATCGCTAATGTTTGGTCATGACGTATGTCATGAGCATATAATGCGCATTCAACATCGTCACCAACAAAACTAAGCAAAGATTGTTCTTGCTCCGGCTTTAACTTCTTGATATTCGGCAGCGTCGCCACAACGGACCGAATGTCTTCGCTCGCATCTTTCTCCGCTGCCATTACTGAACTACAACTCAAAATAACGCACAACATCTACGTCATCGTTCTCAGCCACTCCCTCTGTTCACTGATTGGCCCGGTAAAAAATTAATCGGAGAAAACCAAAGACTACAGCACAATCCCAGACCTAGTACTGAAGGAAAATGAAAATTGAGCGGAAGTACGTAGGAGGGCGGAGCCAGGCTAGTCGTGAGTGGGCCTAGTGGTATAAATTGTAGTGTATTGTTTATTTGTGTGTTTTATGTTTACTTACAAGCTGCTTTGAAACAGTCCATATTGTTAAAAGTGCTATATAAATGAAGGTGACTTGACTTGACTTACCTATCTACACTTTGTACAGCATTTTGGCCAACAGCTGTTGTTTTTAAATGTGCTCTATAAATAAAAATGACTGACTGACTGACTGACTGGATCCGGCATCATTTATCTTGGTGCCACACTCCTTGCATGTAGCTGTTCGCTTACCGCCACTGTTTGTAAAGTTATTAAAACCAAAACTAATGACAAAAGGCACAACTCCGTGAGGACTTAGTGTCGCCATCGTCAATGCATTTTTTGATATGTAAGTGCACAGTATGGCAAAGGGCAGGGGGCACGCAGCTCATCATACGCTTCCCCAACGTATATATGCGCCAATAAAAGAAAATAGAAATACATTCATGAATTTAGATTTAAAAAGCAATAATTGCATGAAAACAGGTTGTTGACGAGTCTCGAAACTCGAGTCTGAAGTCTTTTGGGTCGAGTCTCAAGTCATGTCTGAAGTCAGCTGTTTGTGCGACTTAAGTGCGACTCGAGTCCCCATCTCTGTCACACAGCGCTTCAAAACTGACACTGGATCCGTTATTTGTCTCGTAATGTTTTGTTGTTCAGTTGGTGACAAAGTGAAGGAAAAGACAGAACAAGGGTGCAGAAAACTCATTTTAATTGCATTGTTTTGCAAATAAAAAACAATGTATAGTCATTATTTGTTCAGGTCAGGGTTTGTCCGGGTATATTTCTATTCTGGATGCAATAACTGGAGTATTGCATCATAACTGGGCCGTTGCGCACAAAAAGTATTCTTGTCGCTTGATAAACTTAAAGTCGTCATGAAATCAAATTTTACCATTCGTATTTTTATATGTAATATTGTAGTGTTTATTATAAATGATTTATCTGTGCACTTCATTATTTTTTTTAAATTCATGTACCCTTATAATCTTTAATCAAATACGTTACCCTTCCCTCGCCCCTCGAAACGACTTCTCTTCTCTTCCAGTCAAAATCTATTACTAGAGGGCGTGGCTATCTACGCCTACTAGAAATTCACCACAACTGACTGTAAACTGCCATTCAAATCTGCCTCCATTTTGTTAGCAACGCCCAACCTCCAACGATCCAATCAATTCCCGAAGGACGAAATCAAGCCCCGTCCTACATTTTTTTTCTAATTTCAGAAGCCGTTTCACTCGGATATACGTTACACTAAGGAAAAAAGGACAATCTCAACTACCCTACATTTTTTTTCTAATTTCAGAAGCCGTTTCACTCGGATATACGTCACAATAAGGAAAAAAGGACAATCTCAACTTCCGTTTCATGACGACTTTCAGATTGAGCCACTGTAGTCACTTGGACTATTTTAACGATGTCTTTAATAACTTTTCGGGGAACAAGTTTCAATCCCTTAGAAGCCTATGGAGGAGTGATCCAGCTCTCAGATTTAATCAAAAATATCTTAATTTGTGTTTCGAAGATGAACGAAGGTCTTACGGTGTTGAACAACATGAGGGAGAGTAAATACTGACAGAATTTACATTTTTGGGTGAACTATCCCTTTAAGCCCTCTGTTTCAGTGTGTTCCTTGTCTTGCATTGTTTAATGTTTATTGTTAAGTGGTTGTTTTTCTCCTAGTTACTCTCCTGTTTGTGTTAATTACATTAAAGATCTGTTTTAGGATTTCCTTCATTGTGCACTTCATTACAGCCATGATAGATATTTCATATTGTTTGGTATCTATCTAATGATAATCGGACAGATTCGCTCTGATACAGTGATTATCGGATGATTCCTCAAACCCTCAGATTAATCTGTGCACAAAACTACTCTGCACATGGCATGCATGGCTGCATTTATGTTTCATACATAGATAGAGAGGCTAAAGTTCTGTAGTGCAGATTTAATCTGTCAAATAAACTAGACATATTCCTGGTTACTAGCGACACCTGCAGGAGGAAACAGGAGTTACAGATGGACACTTTTACTGGAGTAAATTTTATAATTTACTTTTTACATTTGTTTTTCATATTGCAAAGTCCCAAATTTCCTTAATGTGTGCTTTCTGTGAATATTTCTGTGAAAGCAGAAGTTTAAAACCACAGAGAGCAAAACATCAGACACTGTAAAACTGAGATACAGATCAAGAAGAACAGTTCTCAACAGTTAAAACATCCAAATGTAAAATAAGAAAAAATCAACTGCAACCCACCAACTAAAGTAAAATACCAAGAGCTGATATGTGAAATAAATGACCTATAAAATAACTGATGGATGGATGTGAAAATGTCTTGTAGATTCTGGAGTGATTTCTCATAGATGTGATGAGATCTCTTCAATCTTCTGCTGTGTCTTCATGTCCTTCTCTAAATCTTCTCATTCGCATGTTTTGATCTTCCTGCTTCTTTCCTAAAATCATCAGATTCTCATCATATTCATACTCTGAATATTTGCATGTCAAATCCATAATGATGATGATAAATGTGTCTGACCTGACGTGAGTCTCATGTAGATGTGAAAACCTCCTAACAGACCCAACAGAACCATCATCTGACAACACCAGACCAGCACATGCACTGCAGTCTCTGACCAGAACACAGGCACTAAAAACAACACAGACACAGCAATCTGTCATCAATCAATCAATCAGTCAATCAAACAAACAAACAAACAATCAATCAATCAATCAATCAATCAATCAATCAATCAATCAATCAATCAATCAATCAATCAATCAATCAATCAATCAATCAATCAATCAATCAATCAATTAATCAATCAATCAATCAATCAATCAATCAATCAACATATCAGTCGGCCTGTTAAGGAGTTAGTTCACCCCAAATCTGAGCTCTTCCCAGCTTTATAATGGCAGTGAATGGTACCTGATATTTTAAAGCCCAAAAAAGTGCCTCCATCCATCATAAGATTAATCCATACGGCTCAAACGGCCTTCTGAAGCGAAGCCATGCGTTTTTATAAGAAAAATATACATATTTAAAACTCACTTTAGCTGGACAATAACTTTATTCTAGATCTGCTGTAAACCCGAAACAATATCTGTTACTGTAATCTCCTATTATCACTGTAAAGCTGATTTTAAACTATTTAAATTGTTTAAAGTGCTGTATAAATGAAGGGGACTTGACTTGTGAGCGCGCCTGCATCTCACGCCACAGACACGGGTTCAAGTCCCGCTCGGAGCGTAAGTATTAAACAATTTCATTTAATTGAAATTAAACTAAAATAAAATAAAATAAAATATAAATATTAGAATTTGAAAACTAAAAGAAAATTAGAAATGTTGCATTGGCACTAAACTGAAATAAGTTTAAGATGAAGTACTAAAATGATTAAAGGGGTGGTAAAATGCCCTTTTCACAAGATGTAAAATAAATCTCTGATGTCCCCTGAGTGTGTGAAGTTTTAGCACAAAATACCCCACAGATATTTTTATATAGCATGTTAAAGTTGTCACTTTTTGAGGGCTAGCAAAAACGCAGCTTTTTGTGCCTGGCCCTTTAAATGCAAATGAGCTGCTGCAGAGGGCGGGGCTTCAAGAGCTTGTGTGTGTTAGCAGCTGCGATTACCGATTACCTCATGCAGACACACTAAAATGACAGAAACTGTTCTGGCTTTAATGTTAAAACAGAGTCAGACAAAGATGGAGAGACTCAAGAAGAAGTGACAACATGTAGAATGCAAAAGGACGAATGGTTAATTGAATGGTTAGTTGATGAATTTATGTTGATGTGGAGTTAACTATCTTCAATTAGCATATTCTGTCATGATAATCTATAAATAGCTCGTATAGGAACTGTTGTGAGATGCACACAGAGTGACTTTTTATTGCATGTGAAAAGAAGGATGCTAAAGTTTGAGCTGACTCACAAACAGTGGTGTAGTCTAGTTTTTTGTAGTGAGTATACTGTGATATACCAGACCCCCGCCCGCCGCCGCCGCCGCCGCCGTCCATTTTCTACTGTTTAGTGTTAATCGCCATCAAACTCAGCCAGTAAAGAGCTACATTTAGCCTTATAGATGTTATATGAATATGGTCCCTGAAGCATAGGTTTTATCAGCTGACATTGAAAAGACTTAAACATTATAAGCACAAATAAAAATGTACTTTTTAAAAACTTGTGTGATATTCCTTTAAAATTGTGTTTTAATAGATTTGATTATTATTATTTTAAAAAGTACATCTTACTATGCAATTTCTTTCATAATTCCCACGAGTTACTTTATTTATCTCTACAAACTTTTATTTTGGTGGGTTGTAAATTAAAGACATTTGAGCTTCTGTGTGTTTTAATAAACTATTATTATTATTATTATTATTAGGCCTACTTGAAGTATACTCTACTGTGCAATAGTAATATATTTCTGTTATATTTTCTTCAAGTTATACAAAACTTTGATTTTGACAGGTTGTCATGAAGACTTTAAAGTTTGTGAGTGTGTATATGATACGAATGAATGATGATAGTTTTATCAAATAAAATGGTAAAATTCTTGTGAAGTGACTCTCATAAAAGCTCTGCAATGAAGTTCAAATGTGTGCATGTCCTCCTCATAGACTCTGAAAACACCACGAGTGTCACGCGCGCGTCAGTGTGTAGTAGAGCACACATTGAGCGCTCATTCACAGAAACACGCAGAACATTCAGAGTTTATTTCAATAGCAGTCTTTTTGAGCTTTAATATTCATAGACACTTAGTACATATCGAGATTTGATTCATTGTATCATTACTTTTGATTTATTCATTCAAAAATGGCCAAATTGCGTGACGATCCGCTTTACAGGCTAAGTTACATTTGTTGCTGGATTCCGCGATTCGATCCGTGCGCAAACACAGACGTCACGGCGGGGTGAATTTATGAATGAAAGTTCTTTCACAAAACGATGTTGTTACGAATCCTCACGCTTTTTAAAAGTGGGTATATGGAGATCTTTGACATTTTCTAGTGGGTATACGGCGTATACCTGCATATCATGTAGACTACACCACTGCTCACAAATACACACTCATATACAACAACTTTTCCTCTTCTCGACATGGACTGCGTGTCCCGGGGGCGGGGCTTATGTACATTTTAGGGTTTGTGATGTCACTAACCCAGGAGGAATGTGGTGTAGTCCCTACCAGCCGTTTGTTGTAGTCCTTTTCTTTAAAAGCAAATATCTCCCTTTGCTTTGAACTTTAAGCATTGTAACTTTGCAGATGTTGTTTATGATCAAACAGCAACATTACACACTAACTAAAGTTAGAAAAGTGAAATCGTGTTTTACCACCCCTTTATTTATTATTATAAGCTAATACAAAATAGTAAAACTGTAAACTATATAAAAAAAAGTAAAATAACTGATTTGTAGATTACAACAGAATGCCGTACTTCCACACTACATCTACTATTATGTACTGTGTTTACTGTGTTACAGAAATAAAAACCTTCAGAGATTCAACTGACTGATTTGCGTGAGAGTGAGATCTTTGAGAACATGAGATTGTAATGAGAGAGTTACTGTACCTTCAACAATCACTAGAAGATCTGCTGTAAATGTTTCTGTGCCGACTGAGTGATAGACGTGTAATCTGTAATTCCCTGAATCTGCTCTGATCACAGGGTTTATTATCAGAATCCCATTATTGACTGACACTTCATCATGTCTGTTATTAAAGAGATCACATTCATCCTTTTTTATCCTGTCATTCTTTATTTTACAAACTGGATCATGTTGTGGGCTGTATTTTATCTTTTGTATCTTCAGGTAATAATGTTTAGCGTCCAGCAACTGCAGACTGAGTTTATCTCCGAGAACAGCAGAACAGAGATCAGACTGAAGAAAACTGCAGTTAAACTCCACACCTGAAGAACACACACACACACACACACACACACACACACACACACACACACAAACCACATTGGTATGAGGTATATAACAGAATACAAGACAGAATATAACTGAAGGTAAGCTTTTAAAAATAAAATACTAGCTTAGTTTTTAAGCTCCTTAAAGTAATATGTTTTAATCAATCAGCAGAGCTGTAATAGTTTGCACTGGGAGATTTATTAACTGGGTTGATTGATTTCAACTCTTGATTTAGTATTTCCAAAGTCAATTTTGAGTCATACAAGTCAATTTTGATTTCATGGCTCTTTAACACACACGCTGAACTCTTTTACTGTGACTTAAACTCTTCCATCTCACCACTTGTTATTCCACTAACTGTACACTGGTGAGAAAACACTATTAAAACACTGAACAACACATTTAAACAGACAAAGAAAATACTAGATCCTGCAGTTCTTTAGAACAACTCTTAAAGGGATAGTTCACCCAAAAATGTAAATTCTGTCAGTATTTACTCTCCCTCATGTTGTTCAACCCCGTAAGACCTTCGTTCATCTTCGGGACACAAATTAAGATATTTTTGATTAAATCCGAGAGCTGGATCACTCCTCCATAGGCTTCTAAGGGATTGAAACTTGTTCTAAGGGATTGAAAGTATTCTCGTCGCTTGATAAACTTAAGATTGAGCCACTGTAGTCACTTGGACTATTTTAACGATGTCTTTAATAACTTTTCGGGGAACAAGTTTCAATCCCTTAGAAGCCTATGGAGGAGTGATCCAGCTCTCAGATTTAATCACAAATATCTTAATTTGTGTCCCGAAGATGAACGAAGGTCTTACGGGGTTGAACAACATGAGGGAGAGTAAATACTGACAAAATTTACATTTTTGGGTGAACTATCCCTTTAAAGTAATATTACAGTGTTTTAATGTCAGAGCTTCATCATCAGACGAGTTTGATCTGAAAGTGGACTCACATACAGCAGTTTTCATCAGCAGCATCAGTCCGAAGATGAGCATCATCTCCAATAATCCAGCAGAAGAGAGAGATGTTGCTTCAGTCACACAATCACTGAAGAGCTGCTGACACTCGTCTGTGCTCGCCGAATATAAAGATTAATGTGCACTTTCTCTGAGAAAAGAAGAAGTACAAACACAAGGAACAAAAACACATGTCTTTTCTGCATGGGCTTTCTATGACTAATGCTTCTGCATTCTTACATTTTCTTACATGTAAATAAGGTGTTCGTTGTTGTTTTTATACCTGAAATGAGCATCACTGAGCATCGAGCGCAAGTAAAATGTCTTTGATGATGAGAAGATGAACAAAACGTCTAATAAAGAAAACTTCTGCCACGATTTGCACGTCTTTAACAACTTCTACCCAAGCGTCCAGGTACAAACTATGTTTACTCAACGCGTCCAGGTACAAAATAATGGATGATCTTCCCTGTTATTTTCACTAACAATGTAAAATGTATCATCAGAAGTTTGTCTAAAGCAGTTTACTCAATGGAGACACAATTGAGGAACATGATGTCAAAGTTTTAATTTTACATTTGCAACATTTCCTTTCAACTGACGTGTACGTGTGTCTTAGTTACTTAGTGCTGTTAGTTACAGATCACTAAAACACAACTATGATCTTCTGCTTCTGTTCAGTAAATCTACATGAATCACACAGCGCTTTAAAGCGGAGACTGGATCCATTATTTGTTTCTTGTAATGTTTTGTTCAGTTGGTGACAAAGTGAAGGAAAAGACAGAAAAAGGGTGCAGAAAACTCAGGTGTATTTTAATTAAATTAAATACATTTTCTCATTTGTCTTAACTCATTATTTCATCTGACTCAATAAATGAAAAGGTTTTAATGATATCTGTGCATCATTAAGTGTGTGTGAATGTTTGACTATTCTTTTTAACTCTTTACTGAAAATAATGTCAGAGTCGATTAGAATAAAACCACATTTATTATGTCAGGTAAATGTATCACGCCAGTTGCATAATCCGTTCAAAGATAATAGATACAAACATCAAATACTCTGGAATAAAGAGAGAAGATGCAATACCTTGACATTATAAAATACATGATGCTATATTAATCTGAAATACTGCATTAATTTAAAAAATACTTTAAAAAATTAGAATTTTTTTATTATTATTTTCAATGGCAAAAATGAACCATAATTATTGCATAAATATTAATAAGTACTATCAAATCCTCTCAAAATACAAAAAAAACAACAACTATTAAACAAAAATTATTTACATTGGTTTTACTGGAGGAAGTTCTTCCAGTTCCTCCAGTCTTACATAGTCATTATTAGTTCAGATCAGAAAGGGTTTTTCCAGTTATATTTCTGTTCTGGATGCGATAACCGGAGCATTGCATCATAACTGGGCCGTTGTGTTTTCAGACTCACAGTCTGTGGGTTTTGTGGTTGTTTTACACTAGCGTGTGTGTGTCTGAACCTCCGAATACACACAATCCTCGTGCGTCTGACGCGGCCGCGGAGCGCTGGAGCTGGTGAACGTCACTTCTCCATAATGAACCTCTTCTTTCTTGCTCTTCCTCTTGTTCTGAGAGATGACAGTGGCATATTCTACATCTGAGGAGAGATAATGACCAGATGAGATTATACACAAGAGTTATGTTGCATTGATGTTGATGAAGTAATAGAGACAGAGTCAGCAGGGTTAAAAATCTGATTTTTGCTTGAAGTGGGGATTAATTGAAGACATTTATCATGAAACATATGGTAAACATATGGAGTTTAATTACTGACAGAATTTACATTTTTGGGTGAACTATCCCTTTTACAAGAGAACAAGACACACCTGGGAAAGACTAATCAACAAGGAAAACTACAAAACTACAAACATGGCCACAGGATCAGGACACACACACACACAATAGGAACATAAACTTCAACATAAAAGTCTCTACAAAACAAGCTCAACACTGGGATCGGGACAATAACTTATTTTAAATTATTATTTCATTAAACATATTTTTATCCCTATGACAAATAAGTTACTGTATTTGTTTATTTATATCTTTACTTTATTTGCATACTTATCTATACTGTATTTCATTTATTCATACTATTCATTTTATTTGCATTTATTTATACTCTATTTATTTATATTGTATTTAAGTTGTTTATACTATTCATTTTGTTTGCATATTTATTAATACTGTATTTTATTTAACTTTACTTTTATTTTATTTGCCTATTTATTTATACTTTTTATTAATTTATACTGTATTTTATTTGACTATTTATGTAATTTGCTAATTTATTTATTTATTCATTCATTTTTACTGTATTTTATTTATTTTTAGGCCTATACCTGTACTTATTTTATTTGCATATTTATACTCTATTTATTTATAGTGTATTTTATTTATTTTTTTACTATTCATTTATTCATATTCTTTTTTATTTGCATATTTATATATATATATATATATGCAAATAAAATAAAGAGTATAAATAAATATGAAAATTAAATGAATAGTCAAATTAAATTAAATACAGTATACTGTATTTTATTTATTTTTACTATTTATTTTATTTGCATATTTTATTTATTCATTCATTTAAACTGTATTTTACTTATTTTAATACTTATTTTATTCGCATATTTATACTTTATTAATTTATACTGTATTTTATTTTATTTGACTATTTATGTAATTTGCTAATTTATTTATTTATTCATTCATTTTTACTGTATTTTATTTATTTTTAGGCCTACACCTGTACTTATTTTATTTGCATATTTATACTTTATTAATTTATACTGTATTTTATTTATTTTAACTATTTATTCATTTGTATATTTCTTTATACTCTTTATTTTATTTGCATATGTATGCTCCTTGCGCTGGATCTCATTTCCGTGACGTCAGGATTGTGTGACAAACAGTGTTTCAACATTAACAGAAAAAAGCTTTCGGCTTCCTTGCAAGACTTGATTCTCTGCCGAGCCGCTCGTCTTCACTAAAGCCACAGACGCTTTTTTACCACTTTGTCTTTCACTTTACAATTTTTGTTTTTATTAATAGCACGCATTTCGGCTCTGTAACTCAGACATAATATCACAAATCAGACTGAGACTTACAGGCGTAGAGTCTGACCATTATCATACTGATGATGATAAAAAGCCCATAAACTTCCAAAACCTGTCAAATTCTTCAATTATTATTATTTTTTTCTGTAAAAGGTTTACATGAAATGTGAACGTTGGTGATATTTCCTATAGTATTAGACAACACTGAGGGCAAGATTTTAATTTTCACATACTGTAAACCATTATGCATTATGTTCAGTTCCTAAAACTGTGTGTTATTTACTCGTCAAAGCTCATTTTGAATATTTGTGTGAATATTTTTTCTGATGCTTGTTGAATCTGTATTTCAGTCCAGACGCTCTGATCTTCATTAAAGCTGATGTGAATCTCACCTGTTGTCTTCTGTTCTTCCTCTCGGTGGGGTTTCTTCTGAGAGACGTGTCCATTCACACGCTCTGAAACACCTGAGAAAATACTGACATTAAGCATCTTAAAAAATAAAAATAAACACCAATATTAAACTATGAGGAAATCAGTCATTTAAAGCTAATCAGTAAATAGCCCCGAAACTGTTTCTGCTTTCACCTGTTTTCTATTAAAATAATGATGTTTTTCATGCATAAATATAAATATATGTCATTATTTACTCTATGAACAATATAAACATAGGTTTGGAGCAACATAAGAGTGAATAAGTTATATTTACTGTACATATATTCATTTATCGGATTGTTTAATTTAAACAAATGTACAGATGAGGACAAAAAATAAGTGGATAAAGTGATGAAGCCAATAACAGCAGTTTCATAGATTGATGAACCGGACTGACTTGTTGTGTGTTTGAGCTGATTCTTCTTCTTGTAAAAGAAATAAGCCACGATGACCAGGATTATAAGAACGACAGCAAGACATCCCAGAACGATGGGAACGACGGGAGGATCTTTACCTGAGGAAGGAAAACACAGGACGAATTTATTAAGAGTTAAACACAAAAACAATCACAAAATATTAATTTGTAAAAATTTTTTTAAGTATAATCAACTTGAAGGATTAAGTTATTACAACTTAAATTACATAAAAATGAGTTGAATCTTGTATATCTTATAAAAAAAGTTGAAAATTGCTTCACTTATTTTAATGAGTAAAAGCAATGTAAAAATATATGTTGTCATAACTTATTGATCATATATTTTTTTACAGTGAACAGCGACTGAATTAAACAACTGTTTTAACAGAAATTAAAATCTGCTGTTCACACATTGATCAAGCCGTATATGAATATATTGGGTGGGTTGACTAAGCTTGTTACGGCTCTGATTATTGGATTAGATAATAAATATTCTACTGAGAGTTTCGGTATAAGATATATAGATGTTTCTGTCTTTTTATCATTCATCTGTTCTTTATGTGTTATTAGCATTGATTTGCGTGAGAGTGAGATCTTTGAGAACATGAGATTGTAATGAGAGAGTTACTGTACCTTCAACAATCACTAGAAGATCTGCTGTAAATGTTTCTGTGCCGACTGAGTTATAGACGTGTAATCTGTAATTCCCTGAATCTGCTCTGATCACAGGGTTTATTATCAGAATCCCATTATTGACTGACACTTCATCATGTCTGTTATTAAAGAGATCACATTCATCCTTTTTTATCCTGTCATTCTTTATTTTACAAACTGGATCATATTGTGGGCTGTATTTTATCTTTTGTATCTTCAGTTCATGATATTTACTAGCGTCCATCAGCAACTGTAGACTGAGTTTATCTCCGAGAACAGCAGAACAGAGATCAGACTGAAGAAAACTGCAGTTAAACTCCACACCTGAAGAACACACACACACACACACACACACACACACACACACACACACACACACACACACACACACACACACACACACACACACACACACACACACACACACACACACACACACACACACACACACACACACACACACACACACACACACACACACACACACACACCATTTTTAAATGTTGGAAATTTAAATTATGCAAAAATCATGATGTAAGGCAATAATCACAAGTGACTCTTTCAGCATAAATTAAAATCAGAAAAATAATTCACAAAATTAAACTTGTACAGTATACATGTGAATAAACAAACACTTGATCAGATCTCAGTGAAACAATCATCAATCTAAGACATCAACGGACCATCAACACTTTAGTCTGATTTACACTTTTACTCACATATTAATATTCTAATAATAAAAAAAAAACAATGAGAATTTTTTTTTTTGCATATTTGTACACAATTCTATGGTGTTTTGTAGTGAAATTACAATGAAAATTCCAAAAAGATTCTGCACTTATTTAAAAACTTATTTTTAAAGATTCTTTATATTACCATCAATGCCAGTAAACAACCTTTATTTTTAAGATTATGGCACTTATACTGTACACTTTATTTGTCTAATGTATAAATGTTATGTTAAGAAACATCCAAATGCTGAGAACCAATCACTGAAAGGTTCTTTGGAAAACCAAACATTTTTCTTCCATGGAATCGCTGCAAAAATCCCCTTTTGAAATCATTTTTTTTAAGATAGTGTGTCATTTGAGACACGCCTAATATTACCCATCACTGAAAACTAAAATTGCTTTTGAAAAATTACAACACACAGGTTTATGTGTCAGCTCTGGGTGTTTCTTCAGTCTTTATAGATAAAAAAAAAACTCTTTTAAATGACAATTAAAAGTCATTTAAAACATTCAACATACACGCATCACAGGAGAATTCTATAATTTTAGTATTTTTTCTGAACTTGATGAATATTTCCACCACATTGTTTTTTCCACATACTTGGTTTGGATCATAATAGATTTTAAAGGTAATAATTAACATATCCTGTACCACTTCCACAAATAATTAACCACAAACATTAAACCAAGACACCAAATTAATCCTATTTCCTTTTTGTTCTGTTTTCCACTTCTACTCTAGCTTGAATACTAATGTACAGTATATGAACATGAACATGGCTGTGACAAATTGCTTATGTTCCTCATTTATAAGTTGCTTTGAATAAAAGCATCTGCCAAATAAATATATGCAAATAAATATCATGCATTCTCATTGTTATTGCTAGTATAGAGCAAGAGTAAATATATCAAGTTTAAAGTCCCACTAGTCAATCATTTTATCCCTTAAAACTCATCTTTGACTACCAAAATGACATATTTAAACGTTTTTTCCTTATTTTGCCTTGAAATATCTTGAATGTAACTCGACACCCTTGCCTCATTTAGTATACGCGGTTCTATGAATATGCAAATTAGCTCCTTTGTAACTCTTTATTTTACAGTGTCCTTGTTACATTACATGTACTAACGATAGTAATAACAGTAAATTATGCATAATTACACGCAACTAACCCACAACCGAACCCTAATCCTACCGTAACCCTACATGTCGTTAATTATTATTACTCAGTACTTAAATATATAATTAGGCCTACACTGTAACAATGACACCTTAAAATAAAGTGTAACCGCCCCTTCATAATGTCATAAAAGTGCTGGATTTTCACCACAAGGTGATTTTATTTCAACAATAAAACTCATTTTTAAAAATAGATCAAAATAAAAGAAATATTAAGTGCAAGGTAACGATTCCAAGTCCTAGGCCATAAAGTGGTTCGAGTTTGATGTGAAAGTGACTCACATGCGGCAGTTTTCAGCAAAAGCATCAGTCCGAAGATGAACATCATCTCTAGCGTCCAGAAGAGCCGATAATCCAGCAGAACCGAGCAGATCCTGATCCCGTCTGTGTTCTGGCTCTCACTGAAACACAGCAGGAAACTATCACACTTTTACAAAGAACGGAGGAAGAGGAAGTTTCTTCATCTGAGGAAAGAAAGGCAGACGCTGAGGGTCAGCAGTTTCCAGTAATACATTCCCTTTAACAATGGAGACTAAAAAAGAACAAACAAACAACTCTATATCTTTATCGTCTCAAACGTGCAGATGCACTTTTTAATGTTAAGAGATTATTCTTAGTCTGAATCAAATAAACGTTCATCTGTTCGAGTTATACAGAAAAACAGCACTATTTCTGCCAGTATAAAAGCAGAAGCGCAGAGCAGCAAAGCTTCACGAACCACAAAATAACTCATCTATAAAAACATGCATGTCTCTAGAGTTCAGTTTAAAACCACTTCATCGAGTAAAATATGAAGCAACAGAACAGAATTACATCAGATGCTTATGAAGAAAATAATGCATTCAATTCAAATTGGCATTGGCAAACTATGCAGCAAAAATATTCCAGATATAGCATAACACGTACCGAAGAACAAGTATAAATAGACGTTTTACAACTACATTCATTATTTATATATTCTATAAAATATCTTCCTGTCAACATCAGTGTTCATGATGATTTTTTTAGTCCCTGAGGTTTTGAAACTGGAAGTGGGCAGAAATGTGTGAGAACGGTGGTGCTCATAAATTCACATTCACTTTGTTATTGGCATAATTTGTAGGTTATATATTTACACATTTCTCACATGATGCAACACAGTATTTATTGCATTATATTTTTAGAAAGGCAGTATTTCAGATACATGCATTTACAGTAAAATACGTATTTGAAATAATAATTTGTATTTAAATACATTTAAGTGTTTTTTTTTGTTGTATTTTGTATTTATTTGTATTGCAGCTTTTAGTGGGCAGGAATTATTGACACATTAAAGTGATAAAGAAACATGGACGGATGAGTAATAAAGACTGGGACGTGCTTGATGTTAAAAAAACAGTTATTAAAAGTGCAATATTCTGGAAAAGAGAACTCATATTCTGTATTTGCACACTGACAAACATCTTTCTGTGTGAGGCTAAACATCAAAAATATGTAAAAAATCTTCATGTAAACACAGTCAGGTTGTGTGTGTATCAGTATATTGGATCCGTGCATGAACTCTTAAAGTGACAGCAGCCTAATAAACCTGCTGACGTCTGTGTCATTAATGTTAGTCAAACGACAAGAGACAAAAAGAAAATCCCTCACTCTCGACTGAATAACTTTTGTAGCTTTAATAAATACAGTGTGTAGTTCATTCGTACAGCGAGGACTATTCAGTGTTTTTCATCTGATTACTTTATTCAATTTCTGTATTTCTTACTTCTGTTAGGTAGACCTGAAAAACTTTATTTGTATCTTTCGGTCTATTTTATTTATTTGTCCCATTGCTTGTCATTTGTTCTAGCATTAAATCTCCAGTAGGTCACTTTTGTAAACAAATATTTGTTAAAACTGTCATTATGTCCTGACAGTAGAATATGAGACAGATAATCTGTGGAAAAATCAAGCTCCTCTGGCTCCTCCCTGTGGTCCTATTGCCATTTGCAGAAATACACCGCTCCCGGTCAGAAACAACCAATCAGAGCCAGGAGGAATGTCTTAGCAGTGTCAATCACGCTCGTGTACGCGCTGATCACCCCTCTCTTGCACAGCGCGAGCGCGTACTGTCGTTCGTGAGTCTCCTGTTCGAACTCGTTCATCCAAATGAACGAATCTTTTTTCGAGTCATTTCGTTCATTCAACTAACGAAATGACTCGAAAAAAGATTTGTTCATTTTGATGAACGAGTTCGAACAGGATCACGAACGTGCATCACAGAACAGAGCAAGGCGAGCATTTGTGCTTATAAAACTTAAAGTTTTGTATTTATTTTTTAAATGACCGATCGTTTCGCTAGATAAGACCCTTATTCATTGTCTGGTATCGTTTAAAGCCCTTTGAAGCTGCACTGAAACTGTCATTTGGTCCTTGAAACGTTTGTGTCCTATTGAAGTCCATTATATGGAGAAAAAGCCTGGAATGTTTTCATCAAAAACCTTAATTTCTTTTCGACTGAAGAAAGAAAGACATGGACATCTTGGATGACATGGGGGTGAGTAAATTATCAGCAAAAGTTTTTTTTAAAAGTGAACTAATCCTTTAACGTTATTTTACTAGCTATTTATAACTTATAGAAAGAGTGCAACATTATAAAGTTACATGTATTGCAAAATACATAATGATTTGAGGACCAAGTTTGTAGTCAAAGTATGGGCAGGCCATAGTCAATGTAAAGCATATTGTTGATGTTTCGTCCCTATTAGTGAATGTTCCATAACTGTTTATAATCCGCCGTCATCGGTGGTCCTGTTTACTAGCCTGCGCGTTCACGGCAGGCTCCGCTGTGGGGGAGGAGCTGTGGAGGGAGGAGCTGTGGAGGGAGGAGCTGTGGGGGGAGGAGCTGTGGGGGGAGGAGCTGTGGAGGGAGGAGCTGTGGAGGGAGGAGCTGTGGGGGAGGAGCTGTGGGGGAGGAGCTGTGGGGGGAGGAGCTGTGGAGGGAGGAGCTGTGGGGGAGGAGCTGTGGGGGGAGGAGCTGTGGGGGGAGGAGCTGTGGAGGGAGGAGCTGTGGGGGAGGAGCTGTGGGGGGAGGAGCTGTGGGGGAGGAGCTGTGGAGGGAGGAGCTGTGGGGGAGGAGCTGTGGGGGAGGAGCTGTGGAGGGAGGAGCTGTGGGGGAGGAGCTGTGGGGGGAGGAGCTGTGGGGGGAGGAGCTGTGGAGGGAGGAGCTGTGGAGGGAGGAGCTGTGGGGGAGGAGCTGTGGGGGGAGGAGCTGTGGAGGGAGGGCTGTAGTGCAGCAGAGAGCAAGGGGGTTGGACCTGGAAGTTGTGCTTGTTCAAATTTTCAGGCTAAGTTAACATTTTCTCAAAACTCCCTACTGCAACTTTAAGTAGGTATTAGCTCATTGTATTAGCATAAAGCCTTATTTGGCTTATATAAATAGGGTTATTTGTTCTGCTTCTAAAGTGTTAAAATGGCAATGTTTGTGTAACACCAAGAGGCCAGAGCTAATTCTAAGAAAAGTTGTAATGATTGTTGACATGATTAACACACACAGGCTACTATGATATATAAATATTGGCAAAGCTTTATACATTGCTTTTTCTCGCTCTCCTGGCAATATTATTGCCATGAATCCTGTCTTGTCTTGTGTTTTGTCATTTCCTGTCTTGCGCTAAGTTTTGTAGTCCTATGTAGTTTTTCATGTTGATTAGTCTCCCCGGGTGTATCTTGTTTCCTCATTATCTAGTTAAGCTTGTTTGCCCCTGTGTATTTATAGCCCTTGTGGTTCACTGACTACGTTTACATGCAGCCAATAACCCGTTCAAAACCGGGATATTAGCAATAACCCGGTCGCGCACGGCCATGTAAACACCGGCAAAAACCCGAATATGCTCATATCCCGGATTTTAAAAACCCGGATATGATATCTGGGGTACCCCTTTTCTAACCCGAATTTTTGGTCATGTAAACACGTATCGGGATATCCCCATAGTGATTTGTGTTCTGCGCGTGTTCTATTCGCAAGGAATATTGGTCTTTTGAGTAGAGGAACTTCTCGGCGCATACAAAAACCCCCGTGCAGTATACCGGAAGTAAACATGGCGAGACGCAGCACAGCATAGCCTACTTTTGGAGCGAGGTCAGTACCAGCACCAAAGCGCAAACAAAGGCGATCGCTATCTGCCCCGAACTATTCATTATCCGCGTGCTGCTGCTGTTGTTGTTGTCTTTGGATACAGGAAGAAGAATCGGAAATGACGCATATTGCGTCTAAGGTTGTCCGTACGTCCAGACGCTAACCGTGCGTCGCCGTTTACATCGGGATATTGCAATTCCCTGTATACACAGGAGTAACTCTCTCTGCTCACACATGTAAACGGGTTAACCCTGCGTTTAGATCCTCGTCTTCGCCTGCTTTCCTCAGCTCATCACAATTATTTTACTCAGAGATATTTGGTTAAAGACTTGTTTATTGTAACTGTTAAAAGCTGATTATTACTTACACATTTATCTAAATATTCATTGTTTTATTCTTTTTTATTATTCATTTTAAAAATAATTTGTATTCATCACTTTTTGGTCGGACCGGATCTCACTCAAAAACTATGTTCTTGCAATAAAACATTTGCAACTGGTTTGTAATTGATGCAGGGACGAGAATGAAGATGATTAAGTCAAAGTTGATTTCTTAACAGCAGACAAATAAATAATAAATGAAGAGTCAAATTAATTCATCCATGACCAGGATTGAAAGTTTAATAAAGAAACAGTTAAAATCACTTCTAATATTTCTAAGTAAAATATAATGAATATAATATTCTTGCCTAAAGATAAAGTTCGACCTGTATAGAATATCTCGCTATTGTAAAGTTGTTTATCGGAACAGAGCAAAGTTCCTCTTTTCATAGTATATTGCATTGAAGCAGACACACACACAACACACACACAAGTTCGTGTTTTCACACTCCGAGGTGTTAGCCCGTTCACTGCAAGATGTTTAGCTAACGTTCGTTTAGGCCTACGACTTTATCTGAGACATTCGAGCGTCTGTCGGAAACTTACAGACTTTTGTCCTCGTTTAAACAACAAGCACAAAAGTTCATCCTTAGTCAACCAGCTACATTTGAGGCATAAAGATTAATAAAAGAAAAGCATTAAACATACATTTCACATGATATAGCTACTATGATGAATGATGAAACATGAGCAAATGATAAAACATTATCAAGAAATATAGTTTTTTCTTTTTCTGATTCATCATCAGTAATGTAAAAGGTGTTTATGCATGTTTGATCTGTGATCAGCGCGTGGAGATTGTAACACCAATTTAAAAAAAAAAACTAAAACCTAAATAATAAATCCTCACCTGTGGCCTCATAGTAACGTTTTTGTCATTTTTTTTATTGCTTAAAGAAATATACAAAATACCAAACAAACCTCAATCTTTACATTTCATTACATAAATCATTACATTTCAAAGAAGTCCAAATAGCACTATAAACACCATAAACCTAAAGAAACGTGAAGAACAAAAAGTGAATTAAATAATAAATAAACTATTACACAAGGGGGTTATCATCAAAAAATACCTACAGAAGATTATATAATTTAAGTTTTTTTTTTGTAACGCACGAGTCTTAAAGATTTGAAGAAGATCATTAAATCTTTATGGAAAAGTAAGAAAGTGCGAAGGTTCTTATCAAATCTGCATTTGTGTGTGAAGTAATTGGCCAACAGCACAATATTGTTCATGATCATAATTCAAATAAAAAGACAAATATTTTATAGTTTTAAAATCAAAGTCAGGTATTACATATTTCAAACTTAACCAAACATAAAGGTCAACATCCCAGAATACTTTTGAGAATTTGCATAAATAAAATACATTTTCCAACGAGTCTGCTTCACAAAAGGTGTCTGAGGAACTCATTACAAGGAAAAATATCATTAATAATTTTAAACTGAACCTCTTTTACCTTTGGAAAAAGTGGGAAAGTGGGAAATCTTTTTCTAATTTGACATACTTTGTCTTCAGGGAAATCAAACACAAGAGGGCTCTTTATAACTTTATAAGGGAAAGTCTCTAAAAACGTTAATCTTACAGCTCTCCTCTGTAAAATGAAGACCAGAAATGATTAAAAACTTCAATCCTGGAATAACACAAAGCACCTTTAGCTGACCCAGACCACCAGGAACAGCTTTTAACAACGCCACATATCATTTCCGAGTACAAATAGTATTATATTTTTCACAAAAATTGTCATAACTAAGGAAATTTCCTTCCCCATCCATAATGTGACACCTTTATCCATCCAGTCCTGAAAGAACACAGATTTCCTATTGACAAGGATACACTTATTATTCCACCAAAACAACTATGTGGGGAAAAAATGTGTTTGTATATCAGTTTCCAATACAATAATACCTGTCTATGAAAAGATGACAATTTACACTTTAGTTTCGATGGCTCGAAGTCACACCTCAAAAGAAAAGCAATGCGCACAAAAAAACAAACCGAATGTTTATTCCTAAGGAAAGCTTGGAGACACCTCAATTTAAGACTGACATTCATAACATCAAAATCAATCATATTCAAACCTCCCTCACTGATTGGCTTCACTGATTTTTTTATGTAATGTTTGTTTTTCCAAAGAAATTTATACTGAATTTGATTAATATCCTGTATCCACCTGTCAGAGATACCTAAAGATAAATCAGAATAGAAAGTACCTCGGTATACGATTCTGCCAAAAATGGAAATATCCCTTTGTAACCATAAGTTTAACATATTTTCCAAATACATTTTTGCCAAATTCATTTTTTCCTCTAGTTTTAGTGTCTTTAGTAATAACAATACCTAAATATTTTAACTAATTTTTTAATGGAATATTAAACAATTGAGATTCAGACCCATTAGTCACTGCCATCAACTCACACTTTTTTAAAAATTTAATTTCAAGCCAGAAGCTTTGGAAAAATGTGACACTAAATTAATGGCAGCTGGGATTGACTTATTAATAGTTGACTCCACAAAACATCATATTTTTCACATAAATTGCCAAAGGTTCACCTATTAAAATAAACAAATCAGATCTCCTTGTCTAATACCTCTGTCGATGTTAAAACGCTTAGAAGTTCCACATGAAGCGATACTGAACTATTAATATCTTTATACAACATCTCTATCAATTTAACAAATTTAAAACCAAATCCAAAAAACTTCAGTGCATGTAAAATTAATTTATATTCTACAGTATCAAATGCCTTATGGAAATCAAGAAACAAAACAAACCCATCATCCTTAATCAAATGTGAATAATAATCAATTAAATCCAAAATAAGTCTAATATTGTTGTGTATTAACCTTTGTTTAATAAAACCAGATTGGGTTTCACTTATAACTTGACTCAACCTCAATTTTAGCCTGTTTGCAATAGCAGAAGTAAGGATTTTATAATCAACATTAAGTATATCGGTCTCAGATTATCAATAATTATTTTGTCATCGCCTAACTTTGGGATATGAATGAATGATCAACCCCTGTTTCATAGTTGGAAGTAAAGAGTTAGATTCAAAACATTCCTTTAAAGCTTTAAACAACAAATCTTTTATATCTTCCCAGAAGAATTTGTAACAATTTGCAGTCAGACCATCCTGAGATTTACATAAAGGCATTTTTTTAATAGCAGAATCGATTTCCTCCAATCTCAGGTCAGCTTTCTTTAAATTCAATATCAATCTGTGGAATAATTTTTTTTATATATTTTCTAAAAATTCTTGACCATTTTGATCAGAATATGAAGAAGAATAAATATCACTATAAAATGAGTATACTTCCTCGGATATTAATTTGGGGTCTGTGATTACCTTCTCATAAATAATCAAACTATGAACAGAATTGCTTTTCTGTCTCCTCTTTTCTAACTGACAAAAATATGCTGTATTCTTCTCTCCTTCCTTACAAGACCTTACACAAGCTCCTTGCGCTTTCATTTAATACAAATAATCTAATTTATCTTGAAGAGAGAGTATTTCATCAACATCTTGTTGAGTCATTTCCAGAGTATTACAACAGTTCTTGAGTTAAACTTAACTTCCTCTGTTTCTGTTCTTTGTTGTTTTGTTGTTTACCAAACCGAATTGAAACTTCCCTTGTTTTGAATTTAAAATACTCCCATTTATTCCCATTAGAAGTTAAGGTGAGGCCATATTTAATCCCAATAATCACATTTCTTATTTGACTACAATCTCTTCCAGTAGTCTTTTCTAAAGGTATGTTTTATTGTTGGCGTTAAAATGAATGAAATAAGGCAA
This sequence comes from Gila orcuttii, assembly GCA_026230005.1. Classification (NCBI taxonomy): domain Eukaryota; kingdom Metazoa; phylum Chordata; class Actinopteri; order Cypriniformes; family Leuciscidae; genus Gila; species Gila orcuttii. The sequence goes on along the minus strand of JAPDVR010000016.1, from coordinate 2,046,357 downwards.
TGATCTGTCAATGGTGCGGCAGAAATGGAAATGTTAGTGGAAAACTCAAATGTTCCTCAGTATTAAGACAAAAGTCTATCCGTGATTTAGAGGATCCATTAGGTTTGACCCAGGAAAACTGAGTCTCATTAGGATGCTTTAACCTCATTAATGGAATTTGACTGGTGTTAGAAATATCTTTCTCCTTCAGCATACAAAACAATAGTCTATGTATGATTTTTATTCTAGACAGCATAACTGCCACGTCTGCACATTCTTCTTTCCTTTTGTGTGTATGTTAAACATCTGGTATTCATTAATAGAAGATTGCTCACCCCTCCTTTCTCTTTCTCTCTCTTTTTCTCTCTCTATGTTCGTTCCACTTCTATACATTGTGTGTTTGAAAAGCTCCTAGGATCCTAAGGATCCTGTGGAAATCTAACAGGATATTGCCCATATTAAGAAGCTGTTATATAACGTCTATATGATATCTATGATGTAATGTTTGATTTTATTGGTTAGACTTGTATTCTTTTGTTTAAGACTTTCACTATATAAACCCTCGACAAAGGATATTGGGTTGAGCTTCTACTCCAACCAGCGCTGGTGTATTGTATTATCTGTTCATAATAAAGGACCAAGATTTGGGGCACTTTTCGTTTGGACCATTTCATTTCCATTTCTAACAACTGGAAAAACTCAATAATGTTATTAAAATGGTGACTTGTATGAGATCTCATGAAAGTGTGTATCTGTACAACGAATGTTGTTTCTCGTGCCATTTATACGCCAACAATAGTTCTCTTACGAGAGTATCTCTCGTACTGCGTAATAGCTTTACGCTAGGGGAAAAACTCTTTTCCGCGAGATATTGAAGCCAAAAATTATCCTTAATTTTTTATTAATGTAAAACGCTTTGCAGCAGCAAGCAAACATAGGCGAAACAGCTCGCGCGCCTATTGGTTGCTCTGCAGCAAATGCAGCAGCCTATCGAGAGAGACTCTGCGTGACGTAATGACCAATGGGGGCAATTCGCGCCCATATCGCCACGTCCCGCCAGAAGGGGCGTGGTCTCGCCCTATAAATATGCTCGTTAGGCTGATACAAGCTGATTTTTACCTCTTCAGCGAAGCACACGCATCGCTGGATCCGGAGTGAGAAGCCGCGCCGTCGAAGCAAGCCTTTCAGCGGGACGAGCTCTGGAGTCGCTGGCCTCGCCGCCTTCAACTGCTGTACCTGCTGCGCTTTCCGGCGTTATATATCCTTTTCAATACTCTGTGTGTATTTCTCTGTTGAGAAGTGTTTGTTCGCTTACTTGACGCGACTTACACTTCTCTCTCAAAAAGAGCAGCGTCTTTTTAAAGATGCCTTCCTGTGGCTCGTGCCGCGCCCTGCTCAGCGATGGAGACCGACACGTCATCTGTGTTTCCTGCCTGGGTGAGGATCACGCGGCTATCGCGCTCGCTGACGGCGGATGCCCTCATTGAGAGTTTTTGCCCATGGTGACTCTGAGGACGCGCCTGGCATCATTCTCCGAGCCTTCACCGCAGCCCGCCGTGGTGCCGCGCCGCAAGAAGCGCCGCGCCCAGCGCGCTCCCGAGCTTTCTCCAGCCCGCCAAAGCTCGCCGGTTCGCCCGCCAGCTTCGCCGGCTTCGCTCGAGTCGCTCACTGACGGACAACGGCCGCCGCCTGCCGCCGCGTCCATCCACGAGCTTGACGAACCCTCCGAGGCGTGTTCTCTTCTGGCGTCCGATAGTGAGGATTGGGCGAGCTCCGTGGATCTCCCCTCCGCTAGCGTTTCCCGCCAGACCACTGGTAAGAGAGCCGGCATTGAGACTGAGCTGATGCGTCTGCTCTCTCAGGCCGTTGAAAGCATCGGCCTCGATTGGGAGGCGCCCGCGCAGCCGCCGCGCAACAGAATGGACGGACGCTTTCTCGGAAATGACGAGGCTCCGACGAAATCGCGCCCCGCGCCCTTCCTCCCGGAACTTCACGAGGAAGTGACGAAATCGTGGAACGCCCCCTTCTCCGCCAGGCTGCGTACCTCTGCTTCTGCTGCTTTCTCCTCTGTGGATGGCGCGAAGGAAAGAGGATACCTTTCTGTTCCTCCTGTGGAACCAGCTGTAGCGTCTCATCTCTGCCCGCCCTCCGCTGGACGGTGCGCGCACAGGACGCTTCCTTCTAAAGCCTGCCGAGTGACGTCATCCATGCACGGTCGCGCTTACACCGCCGCCGGGCAAGCAGTTTCAGCGCTGCACACTATGGCTATCCTGCAGATTTTCCAGGCCGACCTTCTCCTTAAACTGGACGAGGAAGGACCCGGAGCGATCTGCGTGGCGGACCTGAGAAGCGCTACAGACCTCGCTCTTCGCGCTACTAAAGCCGCTGCACAGGCCATAGGACGAAACATGGCCTCTCTCACCGTGGCTGAGAGACACTTATGGTTGACGCTTTCCGAGATGACGGAAGCCGAGCGCTCTGTGTTCCTCGACGCGCCCATTTCCCAAGCGGGCCTTTTCGGATCTGCCGTCACAGACTTCGCGGACAGATTCATGGAGGTGCAAAAAACTTCGCAGGCCATGAAGCACTTCCTTCCGAAGCGCTCGAGCTCCGCTGCAGGTCGCCCTAAACCGCCGCCTGCTCGCAGCTCTCAGCCGCAGCCTGCACCGCCCGCCGCCGCCGCTTCACAGCGCCGCCACGCCCGAGACCAAAGACCGCGCTCTCGCTCTGCTGGACGCCGCCCCCCTCAGCGCGGGCCCCGGCCGAGGATTGAGATCAAGCCCGAGGCCTCAAAATCTTCCTAGCCATTCTAGGAAAGCGACGGTGTTCAGATCCCGCTGCGGCCGGATTTTCACAGAAACTTCTCGCTCGGTCAGTTCCAAACATCGCGACTGTCCCAGTGTATTTCGCAGAGAGTCAGCCGCTGTCACAGCCCGTTTGCCTGCGCACAAAAGCCGTTTTTACGGCTACCCAGATAAATCCAATAAAGAGTGCATTTTCTGGTGTTCCGGCCACGGCCGAAGGTGTTATGAGTGTTGTAAGAATGCCCACCCAGTGCCCATTCCCACACACAAACACAGCCCGCCGCGGTGCAGGGCTAGCACAAATAAAATCGACTCCGGTCGATTGTGCAAACAATGTAGTGCAAGCGCCCATGTCACCATGCCCGCTCACACTACATGCTGCGTGTCCCATGGTTTCTGTAAAAACAAAACCAACACACATTCAGTCGGCCATGAACGAGAGTGTTTTCAGTGTATTAAATGTGCCCGCAGCCCCGCGCCCACATTTTCTCACAGACACGCCGATTCCCACGGGATCTTCCCCGCTCGCTTTTTCTGCACAATCTGCCATAAAAAAGCTGAGCGCGGCCAGGTCGCCCGCTGTGATCAGCGCGCCCCCCGCCTCGAACGCTGTAAACACGGTGTTGTGTTCCCAGTATGGCCGGGCTCTCGAGCTGCCGTTTTGTCGCGGCCAGAGCCCGGATTTCATTCTGCCTCTAGCTATTCACGCAGATGCGTGGTCAAAGCTTCCCGGGGTATCAGAATGGGTGCTGAACACTATAAAGAGAGGCTATTCGCTACAATTCGCTCGACGCCCGCGCCGTTATACGGCGCGCATCGAAACTATGGTGAAAAACGAAGTATCTCATCTACTTCGTGCCGAAATAGCTAAACTACTGAGCAAAGGGGCTATAGAACCTTTATCTCAGGCTCAGAGCGAAGGGGGCCTATACAGCAGATATTTTCTAGTACCGAAAAAGGATGGGGGTCTCAGACCCATTTTAGATCTACGACAGCTGAACAGAGTGCTTGTGAAACGCCAGTTCAGAATGCTTACGACCAGGAAAATCCTCGCGCAGGTGCGCTACGGGGACTGGTTTATGTCGATAGATCTGAAAGACGCCTATTTCCAAATACAAATAGCGTCCCATCACAGGCGATTCTTGAGATTCGCCTTCGAGGGCCAGGCATATCAATACACAGTCCTGCCGTTCGGCCTGTCCCTAGCACCTCGTACATTTACGAAGTGCATGGACGCGGCGCTCGCACCCCTGAGACTTCAGGGCATGCGAGTCCTGAACTACTTGGACGATTGGCTGATTCTAGCTCGATCGCGATCGGAGCTCATAGAACACAGGGCCGCATTACTCGAGCACCTCGAGAAGCTGGGCCTCACAGTCAATTGGGCGAAGAGCTCACTGTCTCCCAGTCAGAAAATTTCCTTTCTGGGAACCGTGTTGGACTCGCTGTCCATGACAGCACGCCTGTCACCAGAGCGCGTGCTAAATATTCAGCGCGGCGTGAAATCCTTCCGCCACGGCGCGATAGTCCCGCTCAAAAGGTTTCAGAAAATGCTGGGGCTGATGGCCTCAGCAGCCTCTGTACTCCAGTTGGGCCTGCTCCGCATGCGCCCACTGCCGATGTGGCTGAAAGCGCGGGTTCCACCCAGGGCATGGACAGCGGGTCTGTTTCGCCTCATGGTCGACCTTCAGTGTGTTTCAGCTCTGGAACCTTGGAGAAAAACCGACTGGTATCAGTCAGGTGTGAGTCTGGGGACCGCTTCGAGTGTGAAGGTGGTGTCTACGGACGCCTCCACCTTGGGGTGGGGAGAGCTGCTCGAGGGCAGACCGCTAGCTGGCCTGTGGTCAGAACGGGAAAAGCTCCTTCACATAAACTGCTTGGAGATGATAGCAGTCGACAAAGCGCTACGGCGTTTTTGTCCCCAGATAACAGGCCACCACGTCTTGGTCCGGTCGGACAACATGTCGGTGGTGGCATACATAAATCGCCAGGGTGGCGTCAGGTCACGAAACCTTACAGGTTGACGGAACGCCTCCTGGTTTGGGCTCAGCACAACCTGCTCTCACTGAGAGCAGCGCACGTGCCTGGTCACCTGAATGTGGGACCAGACAGACTGTCCAGGAACAATGTTCCAGCAGGGGAATGGTCGCTGCACCCGCAGACGGTCCAGCTGCTGTGGAAAACGTTCGGCAGAGCTCAGGTGGACCTATTTGCGTCCCACGAAAACGCTCATTGCCCGGAGTTTTTCTCGAAAAGCAAGGACGCGCTGGCTCATGTTTGGCCCCGCTGCCCCCTATATGCTTTTCCTCCTGTCTCGCTCCTGCCTCAGGTGTTGGAACGAATCAGGGAGAACGGATGCCCAGTGCTGCTTGTAGCCCCGCTCTGGACGAACCAGACGTGGTTCCCTGCCCTGATGCAGCTGACCAGCACTGCCCCATGGCCTGTACCATTGAGGAGAGACCTCCTCTCTCAGGCGGAGGGCTCGATTTGGCACCCTCGCCCGGAGTTATGGTCCCTGCACGCATGGGCCATCAACGGGTACCCGCTAGCCTCCCAGAGGGAGTGTTAAACACGATCGCGCAGGCTAGAGCTCCGTCTATCAGGCGGCTCTACTCCTCGAAATGGTCTGTTTTCTCTGCATGGTGTCAGGCCCAGAGCCTTTCACCTGTGGAGTGCGGGGTTTTTGGAAGTGCTTTCCTTCCTTCAAGAGCTACTGGATAAGGGCAGGACCCCATCCACGCTCAAAGTATATGTGGCGGCCATAGCAACGTTTGCAAAACCGGTGTCTGGCCAGTCGCTGGGGAAAAACGACTTAGTCGTGCGTTTCCTTAGGGGAGCTCGGAGGCTGAACCCTCCAAGGCCCCCTTCAGTCCCGACGTGGGACCTTTCCACGGTCCTGGAGGCCATGAAAGGCGCCCCGTTCGAGCCAATCCAGCTGGTGGACATGAAACACCTGTCGTTCAAGACAGTGTTTCTCATGGCTCTCGCTTCAGTGAAGCGCATAGGGGACTTACAGGCGCTTTCAGTGAGCGCGTCGTGTATGGAGTTTGGGCCTAATGACTCGAAGGTCATTCTCAAACCAAAGCACGGGTATGTCCCGAAATCCCTCAATACGCCGTTCAGGGCCCAGGTAATTTCCCTGTCTGCCCTTCCGGTTCTCAGTGAGGAGGAGGATGCAAGTCTCCTTTGCCCCGTCAGGGCATTAAGAGCTTATGTGTCACGCTCGTCTGTTTTCAGACAGACGGAGCAGCTTTTTGTTTTGTTCGGCGGGCGTTCCAAGGGACTCGCCGCCTCAAAACAGAGCCTATCCAGATGGATAGTGGATGCCATTGCGCTCGCTTACTCTGCGAAGGGCTTACAGTGCCCCTTGGGTGTCAGGGCGCACTCCACGAGAGGCGTGGCCTCTTCGTGGGCATGGTCTAGCGGGGTTTCCCTGCAAGATATCTGTACGGCCGCGGGCTGGGCCTCGCCGTCTACATTTATAAAATACTATAACCTGGAGGTACCCGCCTTACAAGCTAAGCTTTTGGCGGTCTAAATTCAGTGCTATCTGCCCCGCTGTGCGGCCCAGATGCTGAGTTTACTGCAGCCCCATGAGTGTTGACTCACGTATGGCCACCCAGATCAGGCTGAATGCTTTCACCCTGGCTGCGCGTTTGATTGTCATATAATAGCCCCGCTGGGTGCTTTTTTTATAGGGAATGACGCTTCCAGCCTCTCTTCCTCTACTCTATGTGAGTTTATGGTGATTATGCACTACATGAGCCCTGGGCTTCGGCCCCTGGGACTTTGGTGTTGGATCCCTGTACGCACGGCGTGTTGCATTGTGTTCCCCTAGCGTAAAGCTATTACGCAGTACGAGAGATACTCTCGTAAGAGAACGTACTCGGTTACTAACGTAACCTCGGTTCTCTCTAGAGAGGGAACGAGTACTGCGTATCTTGCCGTGCGTGGAATACGCTCTGGTTCGCTTCAGCGATAAAAACCAGCTTTTATCAGCCTAACGAGCATATTTATAGGGCGAGACCACGCCCCTTCTGGCGGGACGTGGCGATATGGGCGCGAATTGCCCCCATTGGTCATTACGTCACGCAGAGTCTCTCTCATAGGCTGCTGCATTTGCTGCAGAGCAACCAATAGGCGCGCGAGCTGTTTCGCCTATGTTTGCTTGCTGCTGCAAAGCGTTTTACATTAATAAAAAATTAAGGATAATTTTTGGCTTCAATATCTCGCGGAAAAGAGTTTTTCCCCTAGCGTAAAGCTATTACGCAGTACTCGTTCCCTCTCTAGAGAGAACCGAGGTTACGTTAGTAACCGAGTACGTTTTTGCGTGCATATGACACGCACTTTATGGCGTGTAATACACACACACTCCACACCCTAACCAAGGGGTTTTCAGTGCTAGCATATGCACGCTAAAACCATTTTTGGCGTATAATTGGCACGAGAAATAACATTCGTGGTATAGATACGCACTTTCATGAGATTGAGTTGGTCCAGCCACTCTAATGCCAGATTAAAATCACCTCCAAAGTACAAAATTTGTATGAAATTTCGATTTAAGCTGCGTGACAACATCTGTAATATTAGAAAATAAAATCTTATTTTGCCCACTAGTCTAGGCTACTATTATAACCATAAACATTAACTAAAATAAGAAAAGCACCTTCATTATTAACCACAGGAGCAAGTCAATGACCATGAGCTTCAGACGTCATAATCTTCCCAGGGAAATTGATCGATTGACAAAATTGTCTGTCCTCTGCACCTTCATCCGCAGAGTGAGTCTCTTATAGAAAAACAAAATGTGACTTCTGCCCCTTGCAAAACAAAAATATACATTTGCGTTTTAAGATAGAGGAGAGAGAACAAACAAACGCCCACAGGAACTCAGTGAACGGATCCTAGAGTGTCGATAAGCTATCGACAATGAGATCAGAAAAATAAAAGTGCAACACTTACCAAAAAAAGCCTCTCAAAAAACAACACATTTCCCATTTTACAAGACTTCATTATCGGGCAAAAATTGGCTTCCCTTCAATGAAAGTAACGGGGCCACGAAAGTAGGCTAGTATGCAACGTTCCCTTCAGCTTGCGTTTGTTTAACGCGTGGCCAAAGTAAGTTACTCTAGTCTCTGTCTTCTTTCTTTCAGTCAGTCCTCAGCGAAATGAATGCCTTCCTCATTCTATAGTATCGATATATCTCTCCTCATTGCACACGGTTGTTCTCTTTGACAGTGTCCAGATTTGGTCTCTAGATTCGCTTTGAAAGCTGAATGATGACCTGGCGCGTGCGATCTCTTCTGCCAATGCGATGAACGCTCTCGTTCTGTTTCTCTGACATAAACGCCTGTTGTAGCGATCAAATTCTCCTACCCTTGACCTCAGCTCTTTATTTTCATTTTTAAGATCAGAAAATTCCAGCTCCTATACAGCTTCCTTCTGCTTGTGAGCTCTCTTCCTTAACCTCAGAAATTGCGTTACAATTTTCTTCCGTTTTTTCTTTCTCATTTAAAAAAAAAATATATTATATTTCTCAAATCTCCAGCCGAGGGAGTAAATTGCCTCGAGTACATCCGCATTAGAGATAGAGATATCTTCCACCTGATCATGCCGCACTTTCTTCAATATGTGCACTTTGCAGGGAGTGACATTCTCAGCACCGCTTTCCTCCAGGACACATTAGTTTCAACACAAACCTCAATCGCGTCATCGTATCTAAATCATGATCATTTCTGTTACTGATCACGATCTAGTTTCGTGCTCTACTTGTCATCTTAAGATGATGAAATAACAAACCTCTATCAAACCGTTTGGAAAAGTCTAAAAATAAGAAAAAAACTTTGAGACTTTGATAGTGGTTAAACTATGCTGCTATCTAGTAAAATCTTGGCCACAAACACCCCATCATAAGTAATAATCATTGTATTACTTCATAATCTCGAAGTAGTACTAGTAGGCCTACTACTAGTAGTAGTAGTGAAAAACGGTGCTATTTAGCAAATCCAGGTGATTGGAACAAAATACTGAGGAGGACTTTTACTTTCTGAACCTGGTCTTAACATGTAAAAGAGTGGGTAAAAAGCACTGTAAGTATTACCCGTACAGCCGTACTACTACTACTAGCCTACTACTAGTAGTAGCCTATTTATTGCACTATATTGTTATATTTGGGATATACTTTAAGAGTGGGTAAAAAGCACCTAAAGTAGTACCCATACTAGTAGTAGTAGTAGTACGGGTACTACTTTAGGTGCTTTTTACCCGTAAAAGTCCTCCTCAGTATTTTGTTCCAATCACCTGGATTTGCTAAATAGCACCGTTTTTCAGCCAGGAGATAGACTAATTAGTGAAATCATTTGGCCGAGTTCATGTGTGGAAGGGCAGGACTTTTACTTTCTGACCCCTGTACTTTACACCTCTGCTCTTTTATGAGTAATGTGAATTCAGACATACTTCTTTTGTCTCATACTGTTTTTGCCAACTAAATAGTAAGCGATTTCGGATGCAGCCTGTGCGTTTCACTGAGTTGGGAAAATAGACTTTTATTTTGAAAGGAGCGGACCCGGTTCAACCCGGAAGTTAAACACTCGGCGGTCGTCCCGTTGTTTTCTAGTCGGTGCTTTAGTCTTTGGGGTTTTATCTTTATCTTACTTATTTTACCCCCGTTAACGGGTCAAATGTCCGCGCAGGGCGATTGTGAGTTCCTGGTGAAGCGCGCGCGCGAGCTCGTGCCACAGGACCCGTATGCAGCGAAAGCCTGGCTGATCACCGCGCGCACCCTCTACCCCACAGACTTCAACATACAGGTGATGATAATCACACACACACACACGCGATCATATACAATAACAACCCCACTGCACACATAATTCAGTGCTCTAGCTCAGGGGTTTTTAATCTTCTAGATGTCACGGACCATCCTCATCCTATATATAGTGTCATGTGTGTTTAAACTGTGAAGATAAGAGCTCTTATCTCACAGTGTCTGAAACGGTTCGATTTAAGGTAACTTACAATATGCAAATTTTTCGCCGCCAGAGGTCGCATTTTCAAAACAATAACAAAGACGAAGCTTGATGACGATATGAAGGAGAGTGGAACGATGGGATATGTCGTGTTCACCATCCATAGATGAATAGAATTCACGAATCATATTATAAATCAGCTAATAAATTCGTTTTTGTATTACCTGTACGTTTTAACACTGTTATGTCATCGTAATGAATTAGCTGCAAGGAACGTGAAATGTAATGCTATATTAGCCTGTTACTAATATGTGACTAGGCTATTTGTCAAATTATTTGGTGGGTTAGGTCACAGTTTTACTCGTTTAAAACAATCGTACTAAAAGTACGTTTGAACAAACCCACAGTATTTGCAAGTAATGGCTAAATATTTTTGTGCAACACATACTGTATTTAATTTCACTGCCATAAACTTGGTCACCAGACTTGATAAAAAGCGTTACTGAAGTACAAACAAAGTGCAATATAACTGTGTGTGTACAATAAGGAATATATATTCTATAAGGAATATATATAAGGAATATATACTGTCTAGTAAAACACATGCGAAAGCGGAGTCTCAGTCGATAGACCAAGTCCAAGTTTGTCGCGAAGCTTTCCATCTTGAAAACGCTACGCCCATATTGATCCTTGTTATATTTCTCTATTTTTCCCAAAGCCTGCTTGCCTAAGTTGATATATGTTTACATTTTTGGGGATTTTCTGTACAATCTATAATCGTGAACCATGATGACTGAGCGACAATACAGCAGTGTGCGAGATATTGTATCATAGATATGTATACATAGATACCTCCAACAGCTAATGAGGCATCTATGTGTTATATCTATGGTTTCTACAAGCGGAAACCGAGGATAGCGCGGATATTACGTCATTGATAGGCGACAATGACCAGGGACGAGCCATTATTAAAAACTGGAATTTCTCTAGATTTACAAATCTAGAAACTTTTGGGATAATGTAAGTACACAACTGCATGAAATGTATCACACTGTGAAAGTGTTTTTTGAATATTTAAAAATTCATAATAATCTTACATATTGTACCTTTAAGGATTCAGTTTCTCTAAACCCAGTCTTTCCGAGAGCTGCTCTGCTCTGATTGGTCAGATGTCACAGTCTGTTGTGGTTGGCCAACCACTATATTATAAATAAATGGAAAATATTTCAATTCTATTAGGCTCATTATAGTACTCATTATTATTATTCTATTAAAGCTCATTGTAGGGCTGTCAAAAAAAAATTGAGGAAATTATATTTTATTTAAGAACAATTGTTTCAAAAGTTAATGCTCTTTAAAAAGTGAATGTCATTTCATTTCAATAAAAGATGCCATGATTTATTTGTTTTTTGACCTCGCTTGCGCCCTCTTGTGTTCTTAGGAGACAATACAGTATTTTTTCCTCAAACAAGATTAAGTATTGCCTTTAGAATTCAAATATAATTCAAATTTTGCTAATATTTAAGAAAGAAATTCGAATTTAGCTTTTCAGCCATTTTGACAGCCCTACTGTACTGTTAGATGTAATGCTTCTTTATTTATTTAATTAATTAATTCAATGTATTTGTTTTCGTTATTTTATGTATTTTAGTTTAGTTTAATCTTCCAGGTTACTGTATTAAATTGGTTTTCATGCAGACAAACATCGATTCCCAGGGAATACATTAACTGATTAAATGTCTGTCTTGAATGCCTTGTAAGTTCATATATATCTGAATGTGAGTATGTGCGGTGTGTTTGCAGGCAGTTTTGTGTCTGATGTGTGTGTGTTATGTTCATGTGTGTGTGCAGTATGAGATGTACAGCATCGAGCGCAACGCCGAGAGGACGGCCTCCGCTGGCAGGCTCCTGTACGACATGTGAGTCCACGATACACACTTTCACTGTGGATGAGTTCATGATTGCAGGCTTCTGTCGTTTAAAGTTGTGTTTCCGGTTCACAGATTCGTGAATTTCCCCGAGCAGCCGGTGGTCTGGCGTGAGATCGCGGTGATCACTGCGGCGTTACGAAACGACAGCCAAGACAAACACGCACAGTTTCTCAAAGGTGTGACCCCCATTAAAATGTGTTATTTATAGTTAAAGTGCACTATTATGTGTTTTAAAGGCTGTTTCGGAGTGTCTTACATCAGGTTTACATGCATCTAAGATCAAAAACACTTTATTTTCTCATAATATCCACTTTTTCTCTCAGTGTCTGAAACGCTTCGATAAAGATTCATTGTCTCGAAGCCCCGCCTCTCTGAGAGCTGCTCTGCTCTGATTGGTCAGAAAGCAAACGCTCATTATCATATCTGAATCTCAGCTCTTGACACACAGTGATACGAACAGTAACAATAGTGTATTTTATTGTTTCTTTTAGGACACAATAGCTTTATTTGTGATGTACTTTGATCTTTGAAACTTTGCAGACCTTTTACACTCACAAAAAGCTTTATTACACACTACATGAAAGGCGTTTTTTTGAAAAGGCATAATAGGGGAACTTTAATAATAATAACCGTAGTGTGTTTAATAACATGTAGTTATAACTAGTTAATAACTATTGTACTGTTGTTGAATAACATGTATGTGATAATTGTAGTTTCTTCAGTAATTGTGTGTGTGTGTGTGTCTCTGTCTTGTGTGTGTGTGTGTGTCTGTGTCTCTGTCTGTGTGTGTGTGTGTGTGTGTGTGTGTGTGTCTCTGTCTGTGTGTGTGTGTCTCTGTGTCTGTGTGTGTGTGTGTCTCTCTGTGTGTGTCTCTCTGTGTCTGTGTGTGTGTGTCTGTGTGTGTGTGTGTGTGTGTGTGTGTCTCTCTGTGTCTGTGTGTGTGTGTCTGTGTGTGTGTGTGTGTGTGTCTCTCTGTGTCTGTGTGTGTGTGTCTGTGTGTGTGTGAGTGTGTGTGTCTCTCTGTGTCTGTGTGTGTGTGTCTGTGTGTGTGTGTGTGTGTCTCTCTGTGTGTGCAGGTGTTTTTGAGACTCTTCCAGGTCCAGTTCAGTGTAAGATGCTCCTGAAAGCCACAGAACAGTGTTTCAACACGCTGGAGAAAGCAGAGATGCTGCTGCTGTTACTCAAGAGATTCCCGGAGTCCGTCGTCCAGCACGGAGTGAGTGTATTCATCGCACACACACCAATCTTTCTTTCTTCCCTGTTATACTATATTTCATTTATTTGACTGGAACAGTGCTCATTAATGAACACAAACAACACTGTAAATGAGCCAGTTAGGAGCCGTGTAGTTAGGACACTGTGTGTGTGACCCTTGACCTCTCTTCCAGGTGAGTTTGGGAGAGTCCCTGTTAGAGGCGGAGTCTGTGGAGGACCTGGAAACGCCCGTCAACTGCTTCAGGAAGTTGTTTGGTACAAATTTATCATCTCTTCATTGTTTTATTTTTGTGTTGTTGTGCTTATTTTTCCTTGAGCAATTGTGTTGGTCTCGTTCTCAGTGTGTGACGTCCTGCCGCTGATTCTGAATAATCCAGAAATGTGTCTCCCCGTCAGTCTGCTGTATAAGTACATGCACAAAGCAGCAGAGTTTTATATTTGCTACGTCACGAAGGAGCCGTCGGCGGACGGACAGATTCAGGGTAAACGCATGCAATTGCATTTTATTCTGCAATTACTCTATGAATTTGCATACTGCAGAAATAGTGTGTTTTCTATAGTAGTACACATTATTATTATTATTATTTTTTTTCACTTTTACATTTATTAATTTAGCAGACGCTTTTATCTAAAGCGACTTACAAATGAGAACAATAGAAGCAGTGAAACTAACAGTTGGACAACAATATGCAAGTGCTATGACCCCTCTCAGTTTAATCTAAACAGTACATTCTTTAAATATTTAGTTATTTATTTTTTATTTAATTGCGCTTTATACGAAACAGATTTTAACTTTTTTATTTATTTTTTATTTAATTGCGCTTTATACGAAACAGATTTTTACATTTATTTATTTATTTATTTGCGCTTTATACGAAACAGATTTTTACTTTTTTGTTTTTTTTATTTATTTTTTATTTTGTATTTAATTGC